>JAFEMH010000071.1:970000-1182309 GCA_022495995.1 Adenophora triphylla var. japonica
CACAAGAAGAAAAGAAAATCATTGCGCATCATTTTGATAGAAAAGAAGATAGCATATACAGGAAAACTATATGAATGGGGATAAGATGTGCAATGTTAATATGATATCCACCATGACTAGTGATAAGATAAAAGAAAAGCACAAAAGGGAAAAGGCAACGGGACACTGGATTGACACAATAAAACATAGAGATACCGACCACTACCACTCCAGATGCACCCATCAGCAATATCCTAAGAGGAGATTTTACCCACAACATGAACGAAAATTAAAAAGACTGGTGATTTCTAGTTTGGGTTTCTGAAAAGGGAAATTCCTAGTGTGATTACAGCCGGTAGAGCGAGTGAAGCTAACTACAGTAGCCCCGTAGCAAAGATAACCAAAAAAAACATCCTTCTCAAAGGGAAAGTGAAAACCATTACCACCAGTATTCCATGTATCGCAAAGAACAATTTAGATATACGAAAATAAATTTCAAGGAGTTGCACGTGAGGTTGTACCGAAGCTTAGCAAATCAAGTAACTAACAAATCCCCATTTTGCTCTCGAGCATATGGTAACCTAAGAGAAATTAGCGTGAATAAACCACCATAGCCATTTTGTCCCTCAAATTTTTCTCCGGAGAACTAGGTTGCCCAAACAAAGATCTCCTCCATGGGCAAAAACACAATGACACTTCACCAAATGATTTACCCACGCTTGCCCACCATAATCCACTAAGAAACATCATTGTGTATTACTAATAACATGGCATACTCAAAGAGTGTGCATGATTTGTTTTTTTCCTTTTAATAATATAAAATTTTGGAAAAAATCCTTTACATTCTTTCTCCTATAATATATTAGAGCCTGGTGATGGTTCTCGATGGATTTTAAGTGATTGCATGTAATGTATAGTTATTCATGTTGTCGATAACTTCTCATTTGTGGTTGATAATAATTGCTCAGGATTGGGGTTATTTTCGGCTAGTCTTCCCGCTTTATAATTGCGATAGATACAATAATTAAGCAGAAAATCAACGAAATATACTAACGAATTATGACATAAAACCATCCTCTCACCTTATTCTGCATATGGAAATAATTAATTAAACAATAAATAAATAGCACAATACTTAATCCTACTAAGACCCTCTTAATTTTCATGAGACTATGATGGCAAAGCCATGCGAATCCAAAGAGATGACATGGGATTCACTTGACCCCCTTCGCCTTTGAATAAATGTCATTTCAGCACTGCTATATTTTTAGAAAAATGATTTTTACAGCTAAAAGTAAACATTTTAAGCACATTTGGCCAAACATTTGTGCTATTCCATATGTTTCACCTCTTTTTGAGCCAATTCTGATACCACATACTCCCTCCGTCCCATTAGTAAAAGGAAAATTACTGTAGACGCGTAGAATAAGGAAAAAAATAATGATATAAATGTTGTGAGTGTAAAAGTAAAATAGGAGAGAGAATGAGTGGAGGGAATAGTGAATTATAATGGTGTTGTGAGTATTAAAATAATGTAGGAGAGAGAATGAGTGGAGAGAATAGTAAAGATTCCTTTCCATTTTAGGAAGTTTGTGGTTTGTAATGGGACGACCAAAAAGGAAAGTTTGTGGCTTGTAATGGGACGGAGGGAGTATATTTTTCTATACCTAAAATCATCTCTAACCCCCCCCCCTAACACAAGAAATCTTGGCTTCACCAGTTCCACTGCTCAAAACATAGGCCAAAACTTCAGTGCCATCTTCACAGTTAAGCGTGGGAAACTAAAATGAAATTCCTAAAGACCTACACATAGTAATCTACTCATAATCCTACAACAATACCAGCTAATGTCTAAAATATTTCTGTTACAAAAAACAAGAAAACAGAAAGAGAAATTTAACCTGCAAATCTAAGGCTGCATTCATGGGTGGAGGGAAAGAGACATTCGCAATCAATGAAACATGAAGAACTTGTTGATGTGGAGATGAACCCTAAAACCCCAACTGTAACCAATTAACAAGCAGATTCACTTACGAACATGACCTAACCTACACACAAACAAGCCTGGCCCGGATGAAGAAATGGGTCTCTCGCCCACTAGAGCATTTCTCACTCTCCAGATCCCTCCTTCCAGTGAAAGACTCGAATTACAAACACACCCTCCCAAAAATGTAAAATCAGCTGTCAATCATTCAATTAGAGTGACAAAACTGAAAATAAAGCTGCGCTCTACAATTTATATGGGCTGGTCATCATTCAAAGTAACCTTAAACAGTTAACATGGTAATTGCGCAACTTGGATGAAGAAATTCAAACCTATGGGAATGATTAATTTATCGTTTTGAATTTGAAATTCAAAAATGAAAAAGACAGCAATTTGAAAATTGAAGGATGGGTTAGAGAGTGAAAATGAAGTACCTCGGATGGAAACTCAGCACAGAGACGTTCGCACATAAAAATGGCATTTTGGTGGAGTAAGTGACGTAAACTGTTCTGCACACAATCTATCAATACAGCCTCCATATCTGCTATAGATTCATAAACCTCTGTATGTATGTGTGTGTCCGTAGACCTAGTGTGTGAAAGAGGGATAACACGGTGAAGAGAGCAACCAGTGTGTGTGTGTGTGTGCCCGCGCACGCTCGCAACCTAGACGGTGGTTGCCTCCGGTGAGAATTCGAGAGGGGACGTCGGTGGTTACAATTACAGCTACAGCTAGGGCTGGCTATGGGGCGGGACAAGCAGGATCCGGATTGCACTACAAATCTACTAGTATAAATATTTGTTGAATTATAAAATTTCAGAAGTTTGAATTTTGAGGGATTCACAATGGCTTTAACTTTTTTTTTTTTGCATTCAAGACTAATTAATGTCTACTTCTTTTAAAAAAATAAATATATAAATAAATAAAATAAAATAAAATAAATTGACTAATGTCCACTTTTATCCAAGGTTCTAAAAAAAACGATAAGCGGATGCTAGGCGGCGGAGCCGGGCCTAGCGCCTAGGCGGGGATTAGTCGGGATTAGTCGAAGCACAGGCGAGCAGGCCAGGCGTTGGAGAGGGAGTGCAGACGCCTTAGGCGGAGTCTTTTAGAGTATTTGTTTTTATCTCTATAATATACCACTCTCCTCGGTTCCATACATTTTTTTAGATGAGTAAGTTTTAAAAAAAATCTGTTTATCCATAAGTTATAAAAAACTCACTTTCATTCTTAAAAATATCGAGTTTAGACCTTAAAACATTGAGTTTAGGCCTTAAAATATCTAGAAAATAAAATAGTGAGTTTAAGCGTTAAAACAGTGAGTTTAAGCTAGAAAATAAAATAGCGAGTTTAGACCTTAAAACACTGAATTTAGGCTTTAAAACACCAAGTCGATATATTTAAAAATAGAATTTTTTATAACTTATGGAGAAACAGATTTCCCCCAAAATTTTCTATTTTTAGATTCGCTAATAACATGAATACTTATACACTCCCTTCGCTCCAAAACAAGGGTCTTGGAATTGGATTTCACTGGGAATAGGAATGTCAATTTAACCGAACTCAATTCATATCGAAGACGATCCGATCCGAAAAAATCGGATATGGCTTCAATTTTTCATGACCCGATCTGATGAGCCCGGATCTACTGGACCGGGCCCGCGCTCGGTCTAGTCCAAGGAACGATGACGTGCGGTTCCTAGGCAGATTGTAGGGAAGACCGCCGCGGACGATAGGCCACTATGGTCAAGCATCCAGCGTCCTCCTCGCATCGTCCCATCGAGACCGTTGGGACCCCTCGCTGGATACTGTGCCCGCATTTAGTCATGCCCGCATCAACCGTGCTCGCGTCATATATCTTTGGCCGCGGCACAACGTCGACCGCGGCACATGCCGCTTCCCGGTTAATGTCAAGCCTTACCGAGCAAGTTAGCTTGCGGCTCGACAGCCACTTGCCGGCTCCCCCATCACGCATTCAATGCGGCCTGGTCCGGCGCCTACTATTCCATTTAATGCACTGCTTCAAGCCACACGCTCATGTCCCTTTCGGCCCATGTCCCTGGGCCGATGATATGTTCCCTCCCCGACAGGACCAATTAGGCTGGACACGTGTAGGCGGTCAAATACCAAAGTGCCACCTGGTACGATCTCATCGCTTACCTCAACAAGCACCATCATTGCCTATAAATAGAAGGCCTTTACCCCTCGGGGCAAGGTAAGTTCCATATACAATTGAGTAAGCTATGTTACTCTCTAAACCTGAACACACACACACTCCAAAGGTATTCAAAGCCTTATTACTCAGTATTCTTACTCTCACACCCGAGGGCCTGAGTTGGAGTAACATCCAACTTTGACCTTAACGGTGCTTGTTTGTGTTGTGATCTAGGTACATCAAACCACCAAATATATCCTAGCCAGATATCCTGAACCGCTCCTGACCCCTAAAGTTGTGGCGTCATCAGTGGTTCCATTGCCGGGAAGCAAACTTTCTTTCGTTTTCTCGTTAAAAATCTTTTGTTTTCAAGGCACCTCACGTGTCCTAAACAAATTCAGTGCCGAAAGGCTCTTCTTTTTACATCACTAGTTTTTCCCGTTTAAAACTTTTGTTTTCAGATACACCTTGTAGTCTAAACAATTGACTGTCAAAAGACACTTCTTTTCAGTTATTTTCGTCTTTCTGAGACATGTCTCAAATTCTGAAAAATGCTGGTCATTTGACCCTAGAGGAGGAGAACCAAGCCGAACCCTCCACCATCAATAGGGAAAGGCAAACCAACTCGCTTTTCAATGTAATGGGGGCCCATTCTCGGCCTCGAAAATCCCCACTCAACGAGTTCTACACCGGTTAACCGAGGAAGCCCGTGATGATGAAAGCCCAGCCCTACTAAACAATAGCCCAAAACTCCCCAGGCTCACATAAAAAACACCACTCTAACCACCCCACTTTCCCCGTGAGCAAATCCCGAGAAGGAAGGAAATCCCGGCCTCCAAGTCCAAACCGGTCGCGGAGGTCGTGGCCATCAACGACGCGGAGATGGAAATGTTTGAGATAGAGGCCGATGGAGGGCTACAGCCTCCTCAAGGGTCACAAAGGTTCTCCCAACGAGCTCCCGCTAACTCGCTTGCTAGTCAAGCCGCTGGGGCAAACCAGGTTGAACCGGCCACTTGAACGCGGACGGCCAGGAGGCGGAGCGTGGTGCATGTAGAGGATAGCGAGGAAATGGGGGAAGAGGCACAGTCAAACCGCCGTGCGAGGTCCAAAGCCGACCCTGCTCCGGCCAAGGAGAAGGCCGTGACTCCACGAGCTAAAAAGCGAAGGTTGATGATCGTAACCCCGAGTTTGTGGAATTTATGCGTAAGATGTGGGAGACCCATCGAAGGTCGCCGAAGTGTGGCGCGCACCATGGACGCCTTCGCCGATAAAATTGCGCGGCACCGATCCGTAAGGGCAAACCCCGAGATGGACACCTATGACGGATCCAAAATGCCAAGAGTCATATGGGAAGATTTGAGGGCCGAGCATGGCTTTATTCTCCGCGGACGAGTCGGTGATGTGCAAAGCTTTAGGCCGCGACCTTCACTGGCAAGGCCCTATCTTTGATGCTAGCCCTCAAACCCCGGTGTATCCGGTCATTCGGCCGCCCGTAGTTCTCTTCCTCAATGCCTTTGCGGAGCAGCGTGTGTGCCCGCTAGACCAAAGACAGATCTTGTCCGTGTCGCGGGCACCAAACGAGCCTACAAAAGATTATATATCCCGTTCGGGAAGGTGAGCGAGGAGATTGTGGACTGGACGAGGAGATATCGACTATGTTTTGAGGCGGCCTCGGTTCCTCATTCCTCAAAATGAATTTTGCCTCCAAAGCAAACCTAAATCGATGGAGGAAATGTATGAAAGGGCCTCGGCCATTGCCTCCGCCGAAGAGCCTAGTGTGCCCGCTCCCGAGCTTCGCGAAAGAAAGGATAAGCCAAGTCCAGGAGACCACCCTGAGCCTCGCTCACACCAATAATCGTGGCAAAACAGAGGCCGGATCGAAAAGCTCAAAAGGCCATGGCCGAAACAGCTTACACGGAGCTCACCGACCCAAGGGTGGTGATCATGAGAGCCTCGGACTTTCTGCTCCTCCCCCATGCTTCGAAAGCCAAATGAGAGGAATAGACTTAAATTCTCGTGAGTATCACAACGACCACTGGGCAAGGAACCGAGGATCGTTTCCACCAAGCGAGTAATCCAAACAGAAAATCAATAACGGGGAGCTAACCAAGTGGGTTAAGGGAAACAATACGCCCCATAACAATGATCGGCGGCGGGCACGACACACGCGGGGACCGAGAGAGAAATGAAAGAGATAATTATGATGACGATTTTGGGGACTATGACATTAACTTCATTGGGGAGGAACCTCCCTCTAATAAGCATTGTCCCTCCAAATTCGGACATTAGAAGGTTTTCTCCATCCCCGCCACAGCTCGGAAGAAGAGCGGGAAATTGGGTTCAAAAGGAGTGAACACCGCCTCCACCCTTTTTCATTCCACACGGCCGCTCACCCTCGGAATGAGAATCAATCGGGCAAACATAGGCCGAGTGTTGATAGATCTTGGAGTTTGCCCGCGACATACTCTACTACCATACTTTGGTTGGAATGAGAATGACGGAAGCACATCTCACTCCATATGCGGGCATGCTCGAAGGCTTCACCAACCACGCCGTAAGGGTAAAGGGGACGATTGTGTTTGACGTAGCTATTGGGGAAAAACCCATGCGAGAAGACGGCCAAGATAACTTTCATGGTGGTCGATCTTCCTTCCCAATACAATGCCATTCTCGGCGTAAGCTGCTCGAGCCGAATTGGGAATAGTTGCGTCCGTCCCCCACCAAAGTGGTGAAATTTAACACCCGGGCGGGGTTGCTACCATCAAGAACCGGCCAGGAGATTCCTCCGAGCACTTTGGAGGAAAAAGGAAAGAACAGAAAGGCCGGACCTCACACGCGAGAGAGAGGGCGAGGACAAAATGATAGAGGGAAAAGGCGAGGACAAGTCAAAAAAGGGAAAACTCTTGCACTCCGCCGCCGCCCGTACCGATTGGCATGCTTTCTTTCCATTCCACGAAGGTGGAGCTCAAGATGAGCGAGAAAATCGAAGCGATTGGCTGCCCTGTTGAGGAGGTTATATTGATCGAGGAATAGAGGGGAAATTGACCGTGATATCATATACTCAATGGCAACACCGGCCGAAGCTCGGGTCAACCCCAACTATTGTCATTGACTCCTTGCACAATCGTGAAATCGGCGACCTTCAACCTAACGACGAGCTCGAGGAGGTGGTAATCAATCCCCACTTCCCGAGCAAACGGTTAAGGTTGGGCCGGAAATTCACAAATGAGGAGAGAAGGATACTTATTGAGTTCCTTAGAGCAAATTGCGATGTGTTCGCTTGGAGGGTGGAAGATATCTTTGGGAATCGGCAAAGACGTGATCCTCCACAAAATCAATGATGACCCATCCTTCAAGAACATTCACCGAAATCCGAGATATTTCTCCCGGAAAAAGAGATTGCCATCAAGGAAGAGGTGGAAAAATTGCTAAAGCGGGGATAATCAAGGAAATTACCTACCCCAAATGGTGGCCAACGTGGTCATGGTTAAAATCCAATGGAAAATGGAGGATGTGCGTTGATTTCACCGATCTTAACAAGGCATGCCCCAAGGATTGTTTCCCTCTTCCTCGCATAGACAGTTGGTGGATTCTATGGCCAGGACACGAGTTCTAAGCTTTATTGATGCATACTCCGGCTACCATCGAGATCCAGATGGCTCGAAGATGTCCGCTCTGTAGCTTTCATTGCTTTGCGGAGCAAGACATCTTGCTACACTATGATGCCCTTTGGGCTGAAAAATGCAGGAGCCACATATCGGCGCATGATCAATCTGGTCTTTAAAAACCAACTAGGCGAAATACGGAGGCCTACATTGGCGACATGGTCATAAAAACTAAGGAAAACTCCCACGAGCTCGACGTGGAGGAAACCTTCAAAACTTGCGCCACAACAACATGAAGCTAAACCCCCTTAAGTGCGCTTTCGGGGTCAAGACGGGCAAGTTCCTCGGATTCATGGTCAACCAAAGAGGGATAGAGGCTAATCCGAGAGAAAATCCAGGCCCTATTAGACATGAAACCTCCTGCTGCGTGAAGGATGTACAAAAACTCAATGGTCGCATCACCGCACTTGGCCGCTTCATCTCGCGGTCGGCGAGAGAGATGCCTCCCCTTCTTCAAAACTCTCGAAAGGGAAGAGAGGCGATGAATTTACATGGAGTGCGAGTGCCATCGGGCTTTTGAAGAAGTCAAAACATACCTCGGGCGGCCACCTCTACTCGGCGGCCGGTGCCGAGAAGAGCTCTTTTTGTATTTAGCCGGTGCGATCGCGTAGCTGCTGTTCTTGTAAGGGAGGAGAATAACTCCCAAAAACCAGTTTATTATGTAAGTAAGGCCTTTGTCCGCCGTAGAAGGGCGTTATCTTAATATAGAAAAGTTAGCTTACGCCTTGCTTGTATACGCTCGAAAATTAAGAGCCTACTTTTACGCACATCCTATAAGCTGTACTAAGCGAGGCCCCGCTTAGAAAGGTTTTACATAAACCGAGTCCTCGGGGAGAATGCTAGCTTGGTCTATAGAGCTCACCGAGTTCCGGATCACCTACTCCCGAGAAAGACAATCAAAGCGCAGGCCTTAGTTGATTTTGTAGTAGAATCATCATTCAAATTAGCGGACGGCGACCTCGGGAAAAGAAAGCGAGAAGAATCGAAGATGACCCAGGAAGCCCGAGCACAGAAATTGTTCAACCAAGGGAGCGTCCAGAAGAGGTATGGACTCTATATGTGGACGGCTCCGCGAGCAAGTTAATCAGTGGAGCGGGCATACTTCTGATCGCACCCTGCGGGGAGAAATTTATGAGGGCCTTGAGATTCAAGTTCGAGGCATCAAACAATCAAGCTGAGTATGAAGCGATTATAGCGGGCATGGAATTGGCAAGAGACTTGGGAGTTCAGAATATTGAGATCAATAGTGACTCTCAGCTCATAGTTAATCAAATTAGGGGGGAGTATGATACTATCAACCCAGTACTAGCTCAGTACTGCGGCCTTGCAAAAACCCTCATAAAAAATTTCACTTATTATGAGCTGAACCAAGTCATGAGAGAGGATAATGTGGAAGCTGACCTCCTTTCAAGAATAACCGAGTAAGAAATTGGTGAATTGGAGACAGATTGCCAGATTGAATTCACGGAGAGACCTGCTATAGATCGAATACAGATAAACAATATTGAGGATCAAGTAAGGAACTGGGTAGATGAAATGAAGGATTACATCGAGAAGCAAACCCTCCCCGAGGACCCAGTAAAGGCTAGAGCCATCAGAACGGTGTCCGCGAAATACCTCGTCCTCGATGGGGTGCTTTTTCGGCGATCATTCACCAAGCCTTTGCTAAAATGTGTTAAATCTCACATGGTCACCAACTTACTCTATGAGGTCCATGAAGGAGTTTGTGGCGGACATCCAGGTGCTCGCACCCTCTCAGACAAGATCAAATTCCAAGGATTCTTTTGGCCCACAATGAGAAGGGATGCGCAGGAGTATGTTAGAAAATGTGATAAGTAGGGGTGAGCAAAAAAAAACCATTAACACCGTTAACACCATTAACACCGAAAAACCGAATCCGATAAAACCAAAACCGAACCATTTGGTTTGGTTTAGGTTTTAAAAATTTAGAAACCGAAATTATCGGTTTGGTTTAGGTTTTAAAAATTTAAAAACCGATAAGAAACCATTAACACCGATAGTCAAAACTACGTCGTTTTATCTTACACTATATATATTATTTTTCTACCTATTATTTTCTATTTTCCAATTTCCACATTCACAATTTCACATTACTGATTCACACGGCAATGCCCTAGACCTAGAAGTCGACGAGACGACTCACGACGGCGCCGCTCTTCTTCTCCTTCGCCTTCGCCGCATAGATCCAGTCCATTCGTTCAACAATCGAAGACCTCTTGCTCCATTCTCCCTACTTAAGCTTCATCTTCAAACATTTAGAGAAATCGTAAAAGGAATCCCGGTCAAGCCTCCCTCAAATCCGACGAGCTCCATTGATTCCGGCGACCAAGAAGGTGTGGTTATCTAGTTTCTCGAGGTAATTTCTCACTTTATTATTGCGTTGTTGTTTGAATATGTTGAATCAGTATGTAATTTCATGAAATGCTATGAATTTCGAAACAGAATAGATCTTTACCATGAAATTAAATGTGTAATACATTCTTATTTTGAGAGCATCATATATTCATGATTTTCCTTTTCTTTTTCCTTTTTTTTAGCGACCTATTAAATTTGAGATCAAGTCTTATTTATTTATTCTTGGAGAATCAAACACTGTATCAACACTTGTCTTATATGTTGTGTCAAACACTGTAATACATTCTTATTTATTTATTTTTAGCGACCTAGTAAATATTCATCTGAAGGGTTTCCAACTAATTCCCATTTAGATGCTTCTGCAAGCATCAAATCTGCACAAAAGAGTCATTTTTTTTTAATTAAATGTGTAATACATTCTTCTGTACAAGGGCTATGCTTCCTTCCTGGTAGTAGATATGTTATTATATGTTGTGTCAAATGTAGAAATATTCCAGTTTATTGCATGTTGATGTTGTTGTTATTGTTGTTTACGTAGATGGAACCCATTGATGTTGAAATTACGGATGCAAGCGAGAATCGGGAGATACCGGTTGAAGAACAAAGCTGTAATGAGGGAGGAAAGGAAAGCAATGAAGAAAAAGATGGGAATGAGGAAGTCACTGCGATAAGGGGAAGGGCAAAGGGCTAAGAGATCAATGGTATGGCAACATTTTACTTATGTCTGAGTGCGCAACAACCGCAAAATGTCCCTTCTGCCATTTAGTTTTACAATGTCATTCTACTAGAGATGGGACCTCCAATTTGAAGAGTCATTTAGAACACTATTGTCCAAAGTCTCCTGTTTTGATAAGGAAGAAGGGAGATAAAAAACAATCAACAATAGGTTTTAAGCCCGTTGGGAAGGGGGAAGGTAGTTCCCTTACTACTCACTCTTTTAATCAAGAGAAGTGCAAAAGGGCACTCTCTAGAATGTGCATCAAAGACAATAGGCCTTTCAGATATGTTTCTGTTTCTGTTACATACTCTTAATAAAAAATAGCAACTTTTATACTTTTGTGCACGATTGTAATACATTTAAAATGTTCACAGGTCCCATTGTGCACAGACGGAGTCTTAAGCATTTTAAGAACTAATTTTGGTTTTGCTACATGTTAGAAAAGCAAGCAATGTTAAGCAGGTCTTATTTTTGGATCTTTGATGTACAATTTCCACTGCTTTTGCAGTTATTAAAATGAGGACAATGCAAGAGATTATGCAAGACAGCAGAAACGATTTTTTTTTGAAGAGTTGAAGAGTTTTTGAAGAGTTGAAGAGGTCTCTTTTGAAGTGTTGAAGAAGAGAAGAATTTTACATTTGTAATTCTCCTTATGTTTAACATGTGGATGGATGAATTTAACTTTTTAATATTTTGATTATCATTTCAAACATCATACTTTTAAGCTTAATATGGATGAATGTTATATTTATGGATGAATGTTATATCATGTCAAAATCTCATTTATATGAGCTGGTTTATATGCTTGGCCCAACAAAGCCCAACAAAAGTTTAAGGATGCCCAAACAAGGCCCATTAAAGCCCACCAATCCATTAAGACACCGAACCAAACCGATATCACACCGAAACCGTTAACACCAAACCATTAAGAAACCGAAGTTAATGGTTTTGATTTACCCAAAACCGATAGTTATTGGTTTGGTGTCGGTTTTACCCTAAAACCGATCCAAACCGATCCATGCTCACCCCTAGTGATAAGTGCCAGAGATTTGCGGACATCCCTAGACTACCATCAACAGAGCAGACTTTGGTTGCACCATCGTGGCCGTTTGATACGTGGGGGATAGATCTTATTGGACCATTTCCAACTGCTAGAGGAAGCATCAAGTATGCCGTGGTGGCCGTGGATTATTTTACCAAGTGGACGGAAGCAAAGGGCTTAGCCACTATTTCCGAGGATAAAACTATCAGTTTTGTCCACGACCACATCTATTGTCGATTTGGGGTTCCCCGAGCAATAATTTCAGATAATGGCACCCAATTCTCCGCAAAATTCACTGCTGAATGTGTGAGAATGAAGGTGCAACACCGTAAGTCCGCAGCTTGCCTATCCTCGGGAAATGGCCAAGGCGAGGCCGCGAACAAGCTAGTTCGACCGCCCTAAAGAAAAACTTGGAAGGACGAGGAGGACGATGGTTGGACGAGCTACGATTGCATTATGGGTTGTCCGCACCACAATTAGAAATTCTACAGAGAAACTCCTTTCTCGCTCACGTATGGGTCGAAGGCAATGGCTCCGGTGGAGGTAGCCCTACCCTCGTACAGAGTCACATACTTCGACGAGTCTCAAAACGAGGCAAACGAAGGTGTGACACTGGACGATCTCGAAGGAAAGAGAATGCGTGGTGAACTACAAACGAAGCGAAGAAGCACCATGACAAAAGAGTAAATAAGAGGAGTTTTTCGGTTGAGGCTGGGTACTCGAAGCGTAGAGGTCCAAGGGACCCAACCTGGTTTCAACAAGTCGTCCCCGAAATGGGAAGGTCCATATGAGGTCACGAAGATAGTCAAAGAGGGCACCTACATGTGCGACCAAAAGAGGGAGAAGAGCTTAAGCACGCTTGGAATAGCGACCACCTTAAGAGATATTTCTTTTAAATCTTTGTAATTTTTTGGAAGGAGTATAGTACTGTGTATACAAAGGAAGTTATCATCATATTTTGATGCAAAAGTCAATTCCCACCAGCCTCAAAAGCTAGGGTGGATGCCCGCGAGCGGATGCCGGTGGGTTCAAGAGCCAACATATGAGCTCCTACTTACCGATGCGCAAAGATCTAAGGATCCGCATGCCTATATATGTACAAAGATCCATTACGATCCGTACTATGATCGCGGGGAGGATACTCTCTCCTGCCCGCGTGACACCACCAAAAATAAGTGGATATAGATGAACGTAGGTACAAAGGCCATGATGCCCGTGCCTACGGATTCTAGTGGGGACAATGACCTGAAGTCCGAACCCACTAATTGCGCGAAGGACCTCGTTAGGGCCGTTACTCGCATCCATGTATGTGACAAAGGCCTACATATAAGCCCGTTCACCAGATCGCCACGAGACCCTCACGAAAAACCCTAGGGAGTTTTGAATAAAGGGTCAAATAAGTGAGAACCTCCAATAAGGGGATACGGATGTCGGGGTTAAAGGGCCTCTATGCTAAAATATGCTCCTACCTTTACATTGCGCGGACAATAGCCTCACGGCCACCTTACGCATGCCCTATGAAAGTATGCTTGCCTTGGCTACTTTTGACTTACACCACAGCGGCTCATGAGAATTTGGGAATAAGTGTAAATGGATGAGAGTGATCAAACTAGTTTAACAAAGCCAAACAGACAAACGAGGTTAAGGCCTCAAAGTTTGCCACAAGGCTAAACAAACGCGATCATAGAAGAATAAGGAGTGACTCTCACAAAAACCTAAGGGTTTTGAATAAAGAGTTAGGAAAACTCAAAAAATGCGGGCGAAAGGGCCTACTAAGCGCCCATGAGAAGGAGAGTATAAAGTTAATTGCAAGTCAAAAACGCATTGGAAAAAGTAATAGGCAAGAATGCAAGTCTTGAGGTGCTCGAAAATTGCCAAACTACTCAAAATAGCCTACGAGACAAGCAATTAAGATAAAAGTAAAGGAGCCAGTGGAGAAAAATGCTTCTATTAATGTTAAGGAAGTATTTACAAAGTCCTAAAACTATTACAACAAGAAAAAGCAAAAATCTTATACTAATGGAGCATTCTCCTTGGGCTCCTCAGTGGCCGCACCACCAGTGCCCGCCTCTGGCTCCTCAGTGGCCGCACCCCCTGTGCCCGCTTCTGAGTCCGGAGTTGGGAAGGCGGGTGGTCCCAGGCACCTCGGTAGTGGGAGCGGTTGTTGCTCGGTGGAGGCGAAGCGGGAGCCGCTGCCCGCTGGGGAAAGAGATCTCCTATGGCTGGCCCCTCCGGAAGAACCTGAGCCAGGGTATCCCCCAAAGATAAAGGGTTCTCCCCGAATCGCAGCTCATCCAGTTGGGCGATCAGGCCAAGGCGATCCGCCACGCGGGAGGCGAGAGGCCGCGGCGGAGAGCTCCGGACCCTTGACCTCGTCCTCGGACGGAGGAACTAGCGCATGCCGGAGTACGCACTCCGCGTCGGTAGCAACCGGTGAGCCGATCACGGCCAACCTGCACGGAGAAACATACCCGTGGCCGCGAAGTTCCGGATCTATGTCCGGACAGGCCTCATCTTGGGCCAGGCACTCCGCTGAACTCATCGGAGTTCTTATACTCCTCGATGGCCTCCTTGCGAGCTTCGGCGGCATCCTCTCCTTCTCCAAGTCGAAGGCTGGGTCGGAGCGGCGGCTTCTCGGAGAGATCATCCGCCTTGGCCTCCGGGATCTCCACTTGCTTTTGAGTGGCATCCGGCTTGACCATGAGCTCGGAATTTCTTTGCTCAGTGAAGTTTGTGGCCCCGAGGCTCATCCCGCCGACCCTTTGCCTTTTCTAGGCTCTTCTCGGCTCGGTCACCCGCTCACTGGAAGCCGCTTAGATCGGACTCCTTGGTCGCGAACTCTTTCTCCTTGGCATCCAGGAGGGATCTCGTAGTCCCCACCTTCTCACAGGCCGGCTCCAGTTCACGGAGTTTAGCCGCCATGTCCTTGGTGTTGCTGGTAAGCTCAGCGGACAGGCTATCACAGGTCTCCCGGAGCCTCATAGCCTTATTGCCCACCTGCGAGGAGGATAGTTAGAGCAAGAAAGGCTAAAAATGTCAAAGGGACAGACAGAAAGAATCAAACCTCAGTGAGGGCAATCCCAATGTCTCCCATCAAGGTTGATGGGTTCTCCTTCTCCGCCACGGAATGATAGAAGTCCGGGGCGAAGAGCTCTGTTGATGAGCCCAATCCCAACAAATAGAGTTATGGGCGTAGCGGGCATACAGGTCCACCCCTTCAATGGCGGGCACAGCTCCCACCTGTTTTCTCTTCTCCCAAGTCTCCTCGCGGGTGGCCAGGGAGGAGATCGGGTAGGCCACCGAGCAGATTGTCCCCGCGGTGGAGGGAGAAGTGGTAGAAGCGAGCAAAGAAGCAGGGCGCTGCGAGAAGAAGTCTCCACCACTTTCGGGTCTTGGAGGACCTCTCTCACATGCGTCGAGATCCGCCTCTCGTCGGTCCTTTTCTGGATCGCTCTTGGTTGTGCCGGAGGCAATAGTACAGGCCAGGAGATGATGCCGGAGAGCATTGGGTGGAGGAGGACCCCGGGGAGGTGGAGGCGGATTCCCAGTGGTCGAATGGTTACGGGAGCGAGATAGAGTCTCCCGGTCTTCTGCTCGCTACAGAACAGTCTTGTCTTTTGTGGGAACCCCTCCCATCTCATTACGCCTCTTCGGGCGGCTTCCTTGTTGGCCCTCCGGTTCTTGGCCTTCAGTTGAGCAGCACTTAGAGGGGCCATCAGAAATTATACACTTCCGGATCTACTCTGGAGGGAAAGAAAAATGGTTAGCAGAGCAGTTCAAAAAATCAAAGGCAAAGTAAATTGGCAACAGTTTTATAGAGGAATCAGAGACCGATTATTTCGGGAGGATCGCACTCAGCGCCCAGCATACAGGTCTTACAATCTGCCTCGAACTGGTAATGTTCGTGCACCCGCCAATCAGGGTCGCGGGGCAAAGGCTCTATCTCTACTGCAGGGCATGTGGGGCGCCACTCCTGCGAGGAGCCACCCCGAGTAGATCGTAGGGGCTCATCTTCCCACTATGGCGCCCACGTCATATACGGGCTCCTCCCCGCTGTCCAAATAGAGGGCCAGATGCCTCTCTATGGCAGTGCGCATGGCATCGGCTGAGGACGGGTCCGAATATTTGCTAGCGGCCACCTTCATAGGGACGGGGTGTGAAGGTTTGGAAAAGGGCCATCCAAATCTTGACTTAATAACCAAAATATCTTTCTGATTCCACTGGTCAAATTTGTTGGAGGGAGGCGAGAAAGTCCTGGTGGAGTAGTTCCTAGCCTTCAAGCTCAGGATACCACGGCTAATCTGGTTCTGATAATAAGCGTAGAGCCCAAAGAAGGGTAGGTTCATAGCCCGGGAATCTCGCACACGGCAATGAAGGAGACAATGGCTCGGATGGCATTGGGAGTCGGAGTGCGTAGGCGGCGAGGCATTGAACTCCAGGAAGAAGTAAAAGAAAGGGTCCAGGGGCAGCCTCAATCCATTCTCAAACTGGGCCCCATAAAAAACGCAGGCTCGGTTGTCCCCGCGGACATCTGCTATGGTCTCTGGCCGCAGCTTGTCCTTGTCCGCCAAATGAACATGCCCAAGGGTGCGGACACGGTAGGCATTGCGGTCCACGTTATAAACCTCGTAAATCTCCTCCTCCCAGTCAATGGTGGCCACCTCCTTGGCCTTCTTACGGCCACGACCAGGATTCACATCCCTAGCTGGCCTCTTGCCTTTGTTCCGGGCAGGGGCCACAGCCTCCTCCTCCTCCTCGGATTCAGAGCTCTCGAAGGCATCCACAATGTTGGTGGTCTCAGCGGCCTTCTTGGAGGTCCTCGCGGCCCTCCTATCCCCCTCCTCGCGGTCATCCTCTTCGGTCTCCGAGCTCGAGGAGCCAAAGAGACCGGTGGGGTCACCACGGGCAGGGGCCACCTCCGATTCACCAGTCACCTCGAAACTGAGGGGGTCAAGTTCCTCACTGCTGCTCAGCTCAATTGTCTCCGCCCTAGTAGCCGCGGGCACAACGGGGGGAAAGATGGTACTCAGGGCGAGAACATCTAAAGTGGTCACTCGGGGTCCCCGCTCGGTGCCCGCGAATTGTTTGATTGTTCAGGGGTCCATTAGTTCGCACTTTTCCCGATCACAAACTACTTCGGGGACGCGAATCGCTCTCCTCACTAATTCAACGGCGTTCGCAGCCGAGCCTCTCTCGCGGGAAACCCGCACAAACCCCCATCACAAAATTTCTCGGCCCTACGGTATCCCCCAACACCAAAACATCACCGTTCCTTTTTACCCTTTTATCCTTGGCCTCCCACAACCGGGTGGGACAAAAGGCGCCCATCGGGATTTTTCACGTAAATATTGGAAGCACTCGAGGATAACCTAAGCCACCCACGGCCTACCTTCCTAAATATCCCCCCGTCCGTTTACAAACAAGCAAACAGATGAGTGCTCCCATCTCCTAACTCTATGGGACGGCGGGGTCCAAACTCTCGAGTAGTCATTATTCAGAAACCAGAAAAAAGAAAAAAAAAACAGAAGGAGATGAAGAAGAAAACACCCAACGTTACTTACGAGAGAAAGATTGAGAAAAGGATTCGGAAAGCAGTAGCACGAAGATCGCATCAAGAATTTTCTCTCTCAAAGGCTCTCTGAAGGTTTGGAAACGGTAAAAAGGGTTTGAGGTTTAAGGGTTTGGTATTTATAAGGCCTACCTATACGGGTTAACCCGTTAACCCGTATTAATTCGCCCACAAATCCTACCTCGGACCACAGGCCGTCTCCAACGTTTGAAAATTCGAAAAATTAAATACCCTTTGCATTTATTGCCCCCCTTGAATGAGCGACACGTACCCCTGTACGTACCACTAACCCGTCTTTTCATCTGCCAAGGGGCCCCCCTGTTAACCGGGAGGCACGCCATGCAAGGGACCACGTGTCACTCACTGGTGCCTCCCGAACGTTCCCTTTGGCCCATGGGGCCAAGCAACAGACAACAAAAAGCGCTAACACTGGTGCTCGCTCGAGGAGCAATTGGAGCAGACCGAGCTTCTAGTAGCTCCTCACTCAGACCATAAAAAATCACACTTGGAGCTAGGGGCCATTGATGAGCCCGGATCTACTGGGCCAGGGCCGCGCTCGGTCTAGTCCAAGGAACCGGTGACGTAGCGGTTCCTAGACCGGCGTAGGAAGACCGCGGACCAATAGGCCCTTATGGTCAAGACCGCGTCCCTCCTCGCATCGTCCCCATCGAGGACCATTGGGACCACTGCTCGGCTGGATCCGTGCCCGCATCAGTCATGCCCGCATCAACCGTGCTCGCGTCATATATCTTTGACCGCGGGCACAACGTTGACCGCGGCACATCTTGCTTCCCGGTTAATGTCAAGCCTTGCGAGCAAGTTAGCTTGCGCTCGACAGGCCACTTGCCGGCTCCCCATCACGCATTCAATGCGGCTCGGTCCGGCGCCTACTATTCCATTTAATGCACTAAGCGGCTACACGACTCATGTCCCTTTCGGCCATGTCCCTTGGACGATCAATGTTCCCTCCCGACAGGACCAATTAGGCTGCGGACACGTGTAGCTGGTCAAATACCAAAGTGCCCCCTAGGGCTGATCTCATTGCTTACCTCAACAAGCACCATTGCATTGCCTATAAATAGAAGGCCTTTACCCCCTTGGGCAAGGTAAGTTCCATATACAATTGAGTAAGCTCTGTTACTCTCTAAACCTAAACACACACACACTCCAAAGGTATTCAAAGCCTTATTACTCAGTATTCTTACTCTCACACCCGAGGGCCTGAGTTGGAGTAACATCCAACTTTGACCTTAACGGTGCTTGTTTGTGTTGTGATCTAGGTATATCAAACCACCAAATATATCCTAGCCAGATATCCTGAACCGCTCCTGACCCCTAAAGTCATCACGATCAAATTTGGTACCACGGTCGACCTGAACCGACCCGAACGTATACCTAAGTTAAAATTTACACTTTAGCCCCTTATAATTTTATAAAATACACATAACCCCTATATATAAGAAAATTAGGTTTTTGGAGGGATAAAAATAGGGCTCTTTTCAGTTTTCTCCCCCCCGCTCGTCTCTCTGCGGCGCCCTTTCTCTCCCTCCCCGCTCGTCTCTCCCTTGCGGCGGCGGCGCCTCTCTTCCTCTTCCTCGACGCCATTACAGTTCTTTCTCTTCCTCGGCGGCGCCATTACAGCTCAGGTATGCATCTTACTCGTCTTCTCTTGAATTTTGGGGATTTGAGAAGGGGATTTCTTCAAATTTCCGCAACAATTATTTGCTTGGAATCATGGCTTTCTTGGATTTGGTTTTAGGGTTCTGTGATCTTGGGTTTACTAGGAGAATGGGAAAGTAAAATTTTCTTGATTTTTAATTTACCCAGCCATTGTACAGGAACAGAGCATCCTGGTTTTTTTGTTTTGTTTCCAATTTTCATGATTTCTACTGATTATCATGGACTGTTATGTTATATGGAATCAAAATGTTGTTTGTGGGAGTAGAAATTCTGGCAATGCAATTCTTCAACTGATTTTGTTTTGGTCCTGATCATGAATGTTTGTGGAATTTTTGATTTTTTTTGCTGCACTGTTCAATGGATGTATCCACGAATTTCTAGGGTTCTATGTAATTGATTTTCTGGTAAATTTCACTAATTTTGTGAATTCTTTTTATATTTGTACTTAATTTGATTGTGAAACGTTTACAATCGGACTGATTCATCTTGTTCGAATGAGTTTTATCACAAATATGTGTTTCTCCAAATTATCTGTTTGTTCAGACTGTAAAGGAATCACCCGTCTTCATTTGATTTCGTTGCAATCTAAATAGATTCCTAGTTTATAATGGGTTTGAATTAAACAGTTCAGATAAATCGTTCGAAGGGTGGCCCGAGTTTCATATTTTAAGCCAATGTTAGAACTCATACATTAAATTATTTTGTGTAGGGCTCGATCAAACCGATAACATGATGCAGTCAAATGAGGGCACAACTTCAATGGAAGTTGAAAACATACAAACTCTTCCATCAAAGCCTAATTTTGCGCCATTGAAGGCCAGTGAAATGAATGATGGTCAAGTACAGTTCCGGAAGGTTTCTGTCCCACCTCATAGGTATACCCCTTTGAAGAAAGCTTGGATGGAAATTTATACCCCAATTTTTGAGCAAATGAAGATTGATATTCGTATGAATCTTAAAGCACGGAAGGTTGAATTGAAGACTAGATCAGACACTCCTGATATTAGTAATCTCCAGAAGTCAGCTGATTTTGTTCATGCCTTCATGCTTGGATTTGATGTGATTGACGCTATTGCCCTTTTGCGTATGGATGAGTTATACGTGGAATCCTTTGAGATTAAGGACGTTAAGACCCTTAAAGGAGAGCATCTTTCTCGTGCTATTGGAAGGCTGTCTGGTAAGGGAGGTAAAACAAAGTTTGCTATAGAAAACTCCACAAAGACCCGAATTGTTATCGCGGACACGAAGATTCATATATTGGGATCCTTTTCCAATATTAAAATTGCAAGAGATTCTTTGTGTAGCCTGATATTAGGGTCCCCTGCAGGAAAGGTCTATTCAAAACTAAGAGCTGTTACTGCTAGGCTGGCCGAAAGATTTTGATCCATTCTTTTTCCTTTACCTGTTTTGAGACAGGTGCTTGATTATTGATATGTGGAGCACATTCAATCGCACTCCTGGGGAGTGTTAAAGACTTGAACTTTATAGGAGTTTCGTTTTTTGGTGTACCAACGGTAATTTATTTTGAATATTTCATGTTTTACCTTAGATTATATTCATGAAGAAATTGTATATCAATGGAATCATATCCTAGGCTGATTTTCATTTTCAGCTCTTATTTATTCAGATCTGAATGGGTGGTTGCATCAGAAATAATACAATTTAGACTTTTTTTTTCTCTTTATTCATATCTGAATGTATTTTATTTTTCAGTTAATTTTCAGATGTAAAACTATCACTTATTTGTTTCTTAAATTGATATTTTTTATATATATCTTTTTCATAAACACGTAATTTCAAAAATATTCGACCCAAACACCAGATCAATAACCATTTATCTCATCTCTCTACTACAATAAACGTCGTAACATTAATTTCAGATGTGAATTCAGATGAGAATATTCAAACAGTTTGAGTAATTCAGAAATCATTTTTTAGACGCTACCTCTTATCTATTCAGTCAAATACAGACGTGAAATCAGATTTCAACACTTAACAATTAAAAAAATCAAATGCCACCAAAGCATATTTGGCAGTTGAAATTGTTTGTTTTTGTTGTGTTGTTTAGCTTGTTGTACTCTTTGATGAAATGTTTTTCACCCTTTTATTGGTTTTACCTACCTTCAGAAAGCAGGGTTTATTGTTGTTATTATTATCTTCTTAGGTTGCTGTCAAAAATAGAGTTTTACCTGAAGCCTCCCTGTAGAGGAATACCACATTTGAGTAAGTAAAATGGACATAGTTGAAAAATCAATATAATTTGCATAATGAATAGTGAAAAAAATAAAATAAAAAAGAATATGCTAGGAACACAAAATAGTCGCAAAAACTTTGTCACAAAATCTTAGGTGTAATGATTTTATTGGTGTTTTTAATTAGAGTAGAGCTAAGGACCCAAAAACCCAATTTACAAACCAATAATCCATTTTAACCCATTTGAGATGAAAATCCCAAATAAACCCACAGCTAACCGAGGGGGAGACGACGTTAAATTCCTAAAATCTACCACGTAATCAAATCTTAATCAGAAATTCAAAATTTCTTAAACCTAAACTTTCTCTCTCTACAATCAAGCTTCAATCTCTCAGTCCCCAATCTTCCCGGCAACCCTCCGTTAATTTCATACACCCATGGCAGGTCCTATACCAATTGACGGCAATCAATCTCCCACACCAATTCAAACCCTAATCGTCGTCTTCAAACCTCCCGCCCCTCTCCATCTTTTCCGGCCTCCTATCAACTCCGACCAACTCCATTAATTTCATACACCCATGGCGCCGACCACCTCCTCCCTTGAACACAACGCCGGTCACATTTTTGGTCACTTCTGAAGAAGAAAAGGTACTAGATCTGGTGATTTTTTTTATTGAACCTTCAATTGATTTTGTTTGAATTTTGATGAAGAAATTTGGAAGTTTAAGTTTTTGATGATATATCAACTTATTTTGTCATTGGTGAATAGTTTTATTGAAGGTTTCAATTATTAAATAGCAATCAATTGAAATATTTCTTCAAAATCTCTAATACCAGGTCCTATAATCATTGGTATAGGACATTTTTTAGTGTGCATTTGTTATGGAGATGACTTGCTTCATTTTGATTGTGTTTGTTGATGTGTTATATGATCTGTAACAGGTCTTATAACACTTGCTATAGGACCTGTTCTAGTGTTTATATGATTCTGAGTTAACATACTTCATTTTGTTTGCGATTATTTATGTGGCAGAGGACCTGTTCCAAGTCCTATAACCTTTGATATAGGACATGTTATAGTGTGCATTTGATTTGGATATGATTTAATTCAGTTTGATTGTTTGATGATGTGGTATAATACTTGTAATAGGTCCTATACATACCCCTTCCTATAGGATCTGTTGTAGTGTGCATATGATTTTGAGGCAAATTTCTTCATTATATTTTTTATTATTAATGTGACAGAGGACCTGTTCCAGGTCCTATAACCTTTGCTATAGGACCTGCTCTATTTTGCTTTTTGATTTGGATGTGCCTTGATCCAGTAACAATTGTTCAATTTGAAACTATTTGATCTTATACCATTAGGTAAAAGACCTAAGTAGTCTTATACCATGCCTTAATTATTATTATTTTTTTTTGCAGAATATTTCCTTTTTAACTGTCAATGGGGTGGAGTCTAATGATGGTGATGTTGAACATGAAAGATTGTCTGTTGTTGCGACAAAGATGTGTTTGAAGTTCATTCAGATCATTTCATGGTTGTCAATATATACAGGAATACAAAGAGAAAGATGACATGTCGTCGATGTGAAAAAGAAGAATAACATATAAAAGATCATGCAAGGAGCCATTGCAAATTCCGTATATTTAAGTTTTTTTAGTCAAACAATTATTAATGTCGTTTTGTACACTTTTTATTTGACATTTTACACCATTGATCTGAATATTATACATTGATATTCTTTTTAGAATTTTGGTTACTGGAGTTTTTATATCCTAAAATAGTTGTTGTTAATGTGATTGTGAATGTCGTATAGTCAGTAGGTCCTATATATATGTTATTTCACTTAGCAAATAGCTTTGTATATGATGTTGCTAGGTCTTTATACCATTTGCCACATTGATATTCACATGAAATGCTAGTATTAGATAAGTATTAGTCATTTTGTGGTTGTATTCTTTATAACACTCTGTTTAAGATGTAAAGAATGAACAATGAAAATGAAAAACAGATAAATTTACAAAGCTATAAGCCCTTTAATTGGTCCTATAGCAATTGGTATAGAACCTGACAACATCATATACAAAGCTATAAGCCCCTTAGTTGGTCCTATAGCAACTGGTATAGGACCTGACAACATCATATACAAAGCTATAACCCCTTTAATTGGTCATATAGCAATTGGTATAGGACCTGCCAACATCATATACAAAGCAATAAGAACTTTGACTGGTCCTATAGCAACTGATATAGGACCTGGCAACATCATATACAAAGCTATAACCCCTTTAATTGGTCCTATATCAATTGTTATAGGATCTTTCAATATCATATACAAAGCTATAAGACCTTTGAATGGTCCTATAGCAATTGTATATGACCTATCAATATCATATACAAAGCTATAAGCCCTTTAATTGGTCCTATAGCAACTGGTATAGGACCTGGCAACATCATATACAAAGCAATAAGACATTTGAATGGTCCTATAGCAATTGGTATAGGACATGTCAATATCATATACAAAGCTATAAGCCCTTTAATTGATCCTATAGCAATTGGTATAGGACCTGACAACATCATATACAAAGATATAAGCCCTTTAATTGGTCCTATAGCAACTGATATAGGACCAACAATAAAATGTTAAATCACTAATAAGAGGTCTTATAGTAACAGGTATAAGACCTATTATTAGTCATACACAAATTGTAAGAATAATAACACCTGGTCTTATACCATAAAAAAAAAACATAAACAACAACACTAATAAGAGGTCTTATAGCAAAAGGTATAAGACCTGCTATAAGTCATCTACAACATTATAAACAACAACATATCATATATCTATAAGATCACTTGATGTTCTTATTGACGCTTTTTCAGATCCCCATCCCAAAACAATCGAGTTGACAGTAAATTAGAGCTTGTTCATAACATAAAAGTTTCAAATGGAAGTATGGAACAAAACAATCGAGTTAGACAGTAAATTAGAGCTTGTTCATAACATAAAAGTTTCAAATGGAAGTATGGAACAAAGCCATCAAACACGAAGAAAGAGCCCTCAAACCTCATTAGAGAAACCAAAAACGATTTCAAAGCTTCTGTACATACTAAAAAAAAGTACTGAGAACAGAAATGAATAGAAAATTACTGAATATTAGTAATGGAATCTTTTAACACAAGAACAATAAGATTGTGAACAAAATTTAAGCACACAAAACTGAAATAATTATTAACAATACAACATTAAGACAAAATAAAAAATATTTTCCTCAAATTCGATCGGTGAAATTCACTCGTATTGGCTACTGAAACAATCAAGGGATGTGAGTCAAACGAAAGAAAGCTTGGCCGGAAAAGATGGTGACCATCGTTTGTTTGCCGGAGAAGATCAACGATTTGTTTACTGAAAAAGACGATCAGATCTGGTTCGTACTTCAAGCTTGGCAGCAGAGATGGTGATTTTTTGTTGCAGTTCTAAGAAGATTTGGGTCGATCTGCTACAAATGGCCGTATATGGGGAGCGGAGGGGTGAACGAGGGTCGCCGGTGAAAGCCGGAGGATGTGACCGGAGAGATGGGGATAGAGAGAGAGAGAGAGGAGGTGAGTGGGTGTGTTAATTTTAGAGGATTTCTCAGACGGAAGTTAACGGGTGTTAACTTAATTTTGGCCGTTCCATGGTATAATGGGGTTTAAAGGGATTTTAATTTGGAATAATAAAGGAGTGAGTCTTTTTTTATTTGGGTTGGGTTTTGATGGGATATGATCTGGGCATTGTGGTTAAAAAGGAATTTTTCCATTAGAGTATAGCGGGTCACTATCATTCGATGCAATCAATAAAATATCGCCAGCTCATTTTGTGAACAAGATTTTGTGACTTTCTTTTGTTTCCCTAGCATTGCTCAATAAAAAATATTTAGAGACAGCTTTTTGCGAGAAGGTCATTCATCTATAGATAAAAATAACTAAAAATTGTCATTCATTTTTGGGACGGAGTGGAGTACTGGATTGGGAGGTATTCAAGGGTGATAACCCAAACTGACCCTCCATGGTGATAACCAAAAAAAAAATGGTGGGAAAGCTACCCAGGAGTCGGGAGAAGCACCAAAAAATGTGCTTCATTTTGCGCGTATAATTATGGGACGGAGGGAGCATATCTTCCTAGCCGCCGAAAAGATACCCAGCTGATGCTTCTTCATTACCATCAAAAAAACTTGAGAGCTTGTACAATTGCTTCTCTTCCAAACCCCAATTCTATAAGCTTTGTAACTTTAGCTTCAAAATCAGGTGCCTGCATCCATAACAGCATTTGAAATCAGACTCGCGGCATACAATATCAACACTGCACATTTATTGAACATTTCTGTAAGAAGACTGCATAATTATAACTCACCTGCGTCAATCCGCCACTGACAGGCCCTGCAGGGTGAGCAAAAAGAAAACATATCGCTAATTAATGTCCCTCGCGTATACAGTACAAAAGGTAATGATTAGTTAAAACAAGAAACAGATATACTCCCTTCATCCCACAAATGAATTTGGCAAGCAATTTTATGGGATGTCTAGTAATCCGTATTAGTGAGCAGACAAGATCCAAATACATAATCAAGAATTTTGAAAGCAATGACTAAAAAGTTGCCACTTTGTCATTTTGGGCGTCCCATTGGTAAGTCACACTTCCTTTTTTGGACATGTTTTATTATTATTATACTTGATATGGCCCACTTGTCAGGCTCACAACAACTATCCACTTACTATTTCCTACCCCACGTTCTCTCTCCTACCCACTCACAACACCTACTTTTATAACATTTCTTCTTAATTCCCGTTCCGAACAGTAAGTGGGTAAGTTGTTATGGACGGAGGGAGTAAGTATCTATTTTTTAGAAAAAAATAAAATGCTTCTCTAGCTTAGGTAAAGCCTTGTTTAAGCAACCCAAATGCATATAAGACCATCTCGATTTACAGAAAAATAGGGAATCCAACCTGAAGACTGGCCCACCGTTGGTGTGCCGTTCTTTTCTTTCGATCCAGAGGTACCCTGAAAATCATAGAGAATAAAGGGAAATTTTAAACTGATCCGAACATGTGCAAGCATGGTAGGAGTACATGGCACGTAAGATCAGTAACAAGTAAACAGTCTGTTTTGAGCCAACCATAATTCAGGTTGAGAGCAGGGGCGGATTGCCTGGGGTTGACAGTTCAGTTCGGGTTAGCTACTCGATCAACCAGTGAGGAGCTTCTTACCAACAATACACAGGAGTAAGGTTGTTTGGGTGAGCAAGGTGGAAGCAAAAAAAAAAAAGTTCCTCGACCAGACCATACTTGAGATACATTATTCAGGGGCAGTCAAGATATGTGGATAAACTGGGCACATAAACTTTTCTAAGATCAAAGGGCAATGTTTCAATTAAAGTTGTAAACTATGTCAGCCATAAAGCAGTCGGCGCAAACAATGAAGACCACAGGGTTCATTTTTAGTTAACACTAGATTTACCCCCGTGCGATGCACGGACAGTTACTAACAAATAACCGATCGAAATCGAAACAAATACAAAAGGAAATATAGATGTTTGTATACATTGTAAAACATTCTTTGAAAACTATATGCTTCTAAGTTACCCAAACTGCATGCTAAAAAGACGAAAATTAAAATAAAACAAACAAAAAAGCGAGTTGTTTTTATATATTGTGAAAAACTTTCTTGAATACTATATTGTCGATACAAACATCAGATTGGTCAGTATTATCATCATTACATATCAATATTTAAAATATAAATTTTTTAAATAAACATTTTAAAAAGATAAAATATTATTTGAACCGATATCCCAATTTTTTAATTTATACAATAAATAACACTTTGAGAATATGCTTCTGAGTTACCCGAAATGCATGCTCAAAAGACGAAAATTAAAATAAAACAAACAGAAAAGCGATTGTTTTTATATATTGTGAAAAACTTTCTTGAATACTATATTGTAGGTATAAACATCAGAGTGGTCAGTATTATCATCATTATATATTAATATTTAAAATCATTTACCTTTTAACTCTGGATGTAGCGATATATAATTGGTCATGGCAAAATTTTGATTTCTTCAAAATAAAGACCATTTTTTTGTATTTTTTTATAACTCATTTTGGGATAAAGGGAGCTATAAAATTATTTAATTGCAAAGTAGATGAAACATTAATTAGTATAAAGAGCAACTATAGAGAAAATATTTATTACTCAATATATCTTAAAATGAACGAATGACCCATTGTAAATATATAGATGGAGACTTAAAAATTTGAGACCAAGCTTTTAGTAAAATGAGTACATAAACCATTTCCTACCCACATTAAAAAAAAACAAAAAATAAAATAAATAGAAATAATAATTTATTTATTTTAAAATATTATTTTTTTCCTTCTCTAATGTTTTTCTTTTTTTCAATCAAATTAATTCCTATCTTATAAATAAATTGTATACCAAGCAAAAATAGTTATGGCAAGTTAAGCAACCATTTAGTACCCCATTGTAATTGTATGACTATTATCAATAGGAGTAACTATCTCCATTTAGCCTAATTCCAAGCCTAACATCAAATGTAGAAGTAAACAATACTATATAAGTACATATATTGAAAGAAAAAAAATATGAGGATAAAATTATAAAAATTAGAAAACAATAAAATAGAAATAAAACAAACATCATAAGGAATACTCCCTCCGTCCCAATATTTTATAGACTTTTGAGTTTTTCACGAAAATTAAGGAGGAAGTATTATATTGAAAGTGTTGTGAGTGTGAAAATAAAATAGGAGAGAGAATGAGTGGAGAGCATAGTAAATTATAATGGTGATGTGAGTATTAAAATAATGTAGGAGAGAGAATGAGTGGAGGGAATAGTAAAGATTCCTTTCCATTTTAGGAAAGTTATATATTATTGTGGGACGCCCAAAAAGGAAAGTTTATATATTATCATGGGACGGAGGAAGTATACATTTCTCGATATACAATTATGTAGTATTTTATCATTTAAAAAAATTACATAAAACACACAAACATGTTTTATCACATACGAAATAA
This sequence comes from Adenophora triphylla var. japonica, assembly GCA_022495995.1. Classification (NCBI taxonomy): domain Eukaryota; kingdom Viridiplantae; phylum Streptophyta; class Magnoliopsida; order Asterales; family Campanulaceae; genus Adenophora; species Adenophora triphylla. Next base: position 998,446 of record JAFEMH010000071.1, read on the forward strand.
GTTATTGAAATCGGTAGAAAAAGGAGAAGATTGGAAATCTAGTAAAAAAAAGTGATATTTCTTTTCTTTTTGATAAAGAGAATTTAAAAAAAAAAAAATCAAAAGATTTGGTCATACCAAAAGGATAGTGCAGTTATCTAATAAAAATTAATATCACTATTTTTCCAATGGAAACTTGTCATTAACTCATGCTCGTACATCTAAAAAAATATGTCATATTTATTTACATTAACTCATTATGAACATAATTATGATATTTTCAATTTAACTTATTTAATTTTGAAAAGAAAAATAAAAATCCTAAAAATACTAACAATTGTGTTAAATGAAAAAAAAATTCCCCAAACCCTCCACTCCCTCATCAAACCCAACCCACTTCTTCCACCCCCAAACCCTCCATATCAACGATGAATAAAGCTATAAATGGCAGATATTTTTTTTTAAAAAAAATGGCAAATATGTTAACGACACACTAATAGGACATATCTTACTTGGGTTCCTGAGCTGGAAGCTTCTTTCGAGAACCTCTCCTCGTCCATAAAAGTACGCAGTATGTCTTTCTCTGAGAATTTCAAGACAGGGTGATGATGTCAAAGCTTCGGAGATTGATTCAAATATATAAAATAAACATTTTAAACGAACAAAATAATTAATGACACTCGAGTAAAAGTAAAAGTAGGAACAAATAGTAACCTTGCAAAAATGGTACAGCGACCTCTCCTCCACCAACTCTTAAAACGTTCTCTTTCAAATCAATCATGCACTGTGGAATGTGGCTATATTGAAGTACCTGGTGCCTACGAAGCATATCCAGGCCAAAGAGGAATTCCATATTTGGGGAATCCAGTACCAAGAAGGAACAAGGATAAAAGTTATTCCCAATCTGCATGATTAGACGTAGCATGTTAGACAAGGAATGATGATGGTAAACAAAACATACATGGTTAAGGGAACTATCAACATTGTACCAAGTACTAATGACATATACAACCAACTCTCGAGAGTGGGGGAGGGGATGTTTACTGGGGAAATATGTACATACACATTACACATGCGTACACGCAAGCATGTACGTATGCATGTATGCAAGTGTTTCTGTGTGTGTCCATGTGTGTGATTGTAATGGTATGAAACATGAATGTTGCCAACCTCAAAACATGGGTGGATAGATCAAGGATGCAAGGGGGAACCAATATGCAATTTATCACCTTCAAAGTGGGAGATTCAAAGCAAATGGTAAAGCAGCTAGGTGTTGATGGGATTTATGATCACAAAACGCCTCAATATATCTACTTTTACATCTTTATGTTTACGGCCATCATTCAATTACATGAAACAAGTCCTTGGATACCAAATTTAATTGCTGAATAGAGAACAATGCTGAAAGGCACATAATGGCAAACTTAAGTTAATTATACTCCCTCTGTCCCGAAACGACCTTCCAACTTTTTTTTGTTGTTAACACGAGGGCGCTTTAAGCAATAATTTTAGGTTGATTTAATTATCCTAATGAAAATTTAAACTTGTTATCAATACACCATTATAGACACTATCAATAACAATTTTTAGATGTTCATTCGGGTAATTAAATCAAGCTAAAATTATTGCTCTAATTACCTTTGCGTTAACGACAAAAAAAGTAGGAAGATCATTTCGGGACGGATTTAGTACTACCAAGGTATATTTGAAAAAGAAAACTTTAAGAAATGTCATCAAGTTTTAAATTAGAGTATATTCACGAGAGGGAGGGAACATGGAAGAAACTTTCAGTAAAATCATCGACCCTAAATTGGGGAAATTTTCATGGGAGAGAGAACATTCAAGAAAGAAGCACGTCTACCTGCCACAATAGAATACCCATAAAGAGAGGAAAAACAAAGAAAAATGCTAAGTACTGCTCTGTACTTGCCTAAACGAGTGTCTATTTTTTAGTTTGAGAAAATTTCAAGAAAGTTGACTTTTAAGCAGCAAATATTCTTAAGCATCCTTACTATCCATCCCTTTCTAGTGGCAGGAAAGAAAGCAATTTCAAATATGGATACTGCCTGGAAAGTGTTCTTGCCATCCCTTCCCAAGAAGCCAAATAAGACCTTTTGACATTGATCGTTCATTAAGCATTTCCCTTTTCGTATACCAATACCACTTTTCTAACAGCTTCCAATTCGTATAGCATCCCTATCATGTGGTCGGTTCATTTAAACAGAAGTGCCAAGTTCTGTGGCTTACTTGTACAATGAATGTAGAAAAAATATAAATATTTACATAAGTCAAACATTCGGTTTTAAATTTATATTTTCAAGCCCAGGGCACTTGTGGCGTAACATCCTTGGCAAATAAAACATGAAACAGAAACAACGCAAATAATTTACTTGTTGCGCACGCAAGTATGACAACAAATGCTTAATAAAGAACCTATAACTACAGGCATGTAAGCTAGCTCTGTGTGAAAATATCTTGAAATTATTGATCTAATCACATCCATTATAAGCCAACTGACAGCGAACGAGTTGCATTAAGAAAATAGGTTTAAATCAGATATCTGCTTCAAGGCATAATTTAAACTGAGAAAGTGAACGAAGTGATTATGGTAAGAGGGAGTAAGGGAAAAGAAAAGGAGAGAGAAACTAGTATCCGCTTCACCAAATCTGAGGTGAAAACAATTGAAAGAATAATGAGAACAAGGTGCCATATAACTTCTTATTTGTGTTACCTTCAAAGGGACACCATTGACTTCCATGTCAACATACAGCATGACCTGAAATTTTGCATCAAATTAATCTACCAACAAAATAAATTAGTAACTGCAGTTCTAAAGAAGCTAGCCATATTACACACTAGAATAAGCCCGTGTCCGAGGACACGTTATTTTTTATTATTATTTTTTTAATTAAGCCCCTGTCGGACACGTTTTTTTTTTTTTAATTTAAATAAATAAATAAATTTTAAGGGCAAAATGGGAATTTCGGCGATTGAAACTATTCATTCTACTGTTCATAGTGGGGGTCTAATTTATACTATAGATACCACTCTCGCAAAAGCTTCGGGGTTGTGTTCGAGTGCAGCTGCCCAATCCTCATCAATGCCTTTCTGATAAAACACCATAAAGACTAAATGAAATCCAAAATTAAGTTTGCATTTAAAAGTTTGTTTTAATTTCAAAATCAAAGCACTTCAGGACCAACAATATGGCATGTTAACTAACAAAAGTAGCAAGAGGTTCAAACTTCAAACAACAAACATGGAACAGGGATTGATTAGGCAAGATGGAATGGAATTTTGATACAAGGGACACCCTATAGCTAGGTAAAAAGCTTTATAGTAGAGCTCATTAGTCATGGTTAAGAACGCAAATAGAGGTCAACTAAAAGTGATGTTGATAAAACTATGGGAAAGATATTGTGCAAAACTCAACAGGAGTAAATACGGAGATCGCTGTCTAACCCCCAACAATCAGAATTATGAGTCCAAATGAAGCACACGAGGAAATAAATAGAAAGAAAACTATTACCTGACGGATGGCGGCTTCAATTTTTTTCTGTGTTTCCACATCAAAAGGGTCTGCGTAAAGAAGTGCCTGCATCATGGAATAACAAAAGCACCCGCAGAACAGTTATCATGTACAATGGTTGGAAAAAAAAAAACTACATCGGAACAAACCAGTGGCGGATCTAGGATGTTGCGACAGCGGGTGCACAATTTACATTATAAAAGTTCAAACTAATTTTTTTTTAAATGCGACGAGATTATAATACAAAACTTAAAACATTAACCACCGTTTTCTTCTTATTGTTTACTTGGAAATAGTAAGCTTATGTCATGAAAAAATAAAAATAAAAAGATATTTACACTATAGTTGTTTTAGTAATGACATCATTTTAGGAAGCATTTCTGAAATTAATCTTGTAATTTATTTCTTATAAGTTTCAAATTTACTTTTTTATAAACAATAAACGATGAAAAAACTAATAGATAATAATTAAAATTCAGTTATATTAGTTAAAGTAATGAGCAAAAGAATCCAAAAATAAAAATATTTAAAAAGAAAAAACCATTTTATCATAATAGAGACAAAAAAAAAATAACTTGAATAATAAATAAAAACTATTTATGATATGATTATAAAAGAATTTAAGTAAGATTTTGAAAAAGAGTTTATTTCTCATATTAGAGGCTAAAAAAAATTTGAAATTATTTGTAGCTAGTAGGATTTGAAACCTGGTCATTAGTGATAAACTTTAACAGCTTACCAACTGCACTTAGTAAATAATGTAAAAAAAAAAAATTAACTAGAAATAGATTTTGACCGGATGCACGTGCACCCCCACCTCCTACAATAAATCCGCCCCTGGAACAAACATGATTACTGGTTTGAGTCGCCATAAAATGTGAGTCAGTCTCATCTAATTTTTATATACCTTCACCAATATTCAGTGAAGGCCGAAAAATATTACTCACTTATAATATAAGAGTTTCATTTGAGTGAAACCTACTTTCCCCCTTCTTACATGTTGCAAGGCTAGGTGTAACACTAAAATCGGAATGAGTATTGCTTCCACTAACTGGCGATCGGCACAGCATAGATATCAATCTTGTTGCATGCGAAAAATATGCATTGATAATTTCATCTTCAGTTAAAGGAAACATTCATAAGGCACTATGTAAGAACCCAACCTTGAGTAAAACTAACAAAACACCTTTAGGAAACTTGGGAGCTAATAAAGAGAATGGAGTGGTCAAAGAAGTAGATGGGCAACTGAGCAATCAATTAGGGTAGGGTAACGTACTCTAAATGCAAAGGGAAACAAAGAGGAGTCTTCTTTAATGCAAGATACTTACCATCTCCTCATCCTGTTGACGACGTAATACGGATCTCTGGCGATGGCGCGCCCTTAACACACATCCTGCAGCTTATTGAGATCATTTCCGAGAAGAGCTTGTGCTAGCTCAGGATCTGACTGTCATTTCAAACAATTTTGATACAGTTAGGAAGCATAAATTATGCATTGGGAAACAAAATGATATTCGAACACGGAAAATGATGCAGAAGTTTAGATCACTTGAGCCGATTAGTGAATTACCCATGTCTATCATATGAAAAGCTATGAATTACGAAACTAAGCTAGGAACAAATGTCAAGCTTCAAAGAAATTCCATTTAAATCCTAAAACACATTAATACTCTCTATCAAATGACTGATTGCTCAATGCACATGGATTAGGTGAAAGATTTCGTAATCTAACTTTGCAATGCACAAATGTCACAAATACAATAAACTGTACCATGATTGTCACCAAGTTCTGGACGTGTTTGTAGTAGCTATTTTAGTTAGTCAATGTGCCACGACTAATAACATTAGTGCATGAACGAACTTACATATAAGCAGTAAATTGACTAGGAATCGTAAGGAGGTAAATAAAAAAGTAATGATTGTCTCCAGCACATGCAAATGTATCAGAGAAAAATAAAAGTTCAATAACTTTCATTTCTAGTAAGTCTAAGTACTATACGGTGATGATCTTGCATTGGAAAGAAAATATTCGCGAAAAGTGATTCACGAAGCCAGCTGCACATAGTTGGACAAGAGTTTAGCTGAATTGAATACGAGAACATGATAAAGTAGCAGCATACATTCCTATAACTGGATCACTAACAGCCTTACGTTTTTGATGGATTGTAGTCCTCTAATCTGCAATAACTTCTATCCAGGTTGATTTTTTTTAGTTAATAATGACAGCACAGCAGCACCTTAAAGCAGATCTATAACTTGATCACTAACAAGTTCAGGTTCTTTGATGGATGCTTGTCTGATTACATACTTCACCAGCTTCTCGTCCTCCCCACCCCAAATTCAAAGCAAAGCGTCCCCAGTACATTAATTCGAGAAACTAGATAGATTTTGCCCATAATCCGAATCTCTATCATCGAATCCCAAATGAGATTCATGGCAAGGTGACAAGATATTTCTACCTGAAACAACTGGGACATAGTATTAGAATCGCTTCGAATTTGCTGCTGGAAGGTGGCTGGGTTTACAGCTGACCCATCTGGATTCATGCTCACGTCATTGGTCGAAGCCCTGAAATATTTCATAGTGGTGGTGACATCAGTTAGAAAATCAAATCGGTGATGCAAGGTGAACTAAGTGTAAAAAGTAGATACCTAGCCATGTTAAACGAAATGATGAATATTCCGCAAAAAGTTAACATTATGCATCATTTTCCATTCCTTGTCGGCATATGTTCTACTATTGCCATTCGCCACGTGATTATATGCTACAGCGGTTGGTGGAGGTACATGCTGACCTCTACCTCAGTGGGTATGGGTGTATACTTTGCTGACGGTCACAGAATATAGTTGCTGACAGGTGTGCAAGGTAACTTGAGTTCCTGCAGATATTCTTTCAGTAGTCCCTTGAACCAGTCACCTCAAGGCCAGTTAATTAACTTTTAGTGCACCATCAAATCCTCATTTACAGTTCCACTAATGTAAACCCAATGCCATGGTGGAAAACTGTGTGAAGAAAATAAATTTCGCTAATTAGTATTCTTCTAAATATGGATTTGGAATACCAGATTCTCTGGAAATATTTATGGATGATGCATATGCTTCCACCATCTATATATTTGTGGCGAGAGTATTGTGGCAAATTCCAACAATTAAAATAACACCACCCACTGAAGTCACCTCCATAAGATATCCAACTAATCCAATATCAACTTACTCACTTTAGTAGTGTATTCTATCGGTTTATTTATCTATGCAAATTATGAGTTCTAGAGCACCATTGAACAACCCCCCCCCCAAACCAAAAGAAAAAGAAAAAAAGAAAAGAACTACACCTACATTGGAACGCCAATCCAATACATATCATATCACTACTAGTCTACTATACATTAATTTATTGTGTTTTAGATAATAAATTTAAGGACTTATGCATATTACATGTTAGGTTGTGAACACATGCTACGAATAGCAAATCATAAGAGTGCTTTAAGGACAGGCACATTTTACTTGAAATTGATCAAATAATAATTAAGCTGACCGGAAATTTTAAATAAGACTTGTTTGTTGTTGGAAAGGATGGTATATTCTTCTTGCAATTCACATGCTGCATTGAACCAACTAACTGATTATGTCAAATATACTAGTATTACAAACAAATTCAAAGCACACCTGGAAGCAGCATTAGTAACCATCATCACCAAGTCTCCATCGGTGAGGCCGAGAACACTCAGCTTTTCAGCATTCCTCATCTCTTTTCCATTATACAGCAACTGCTGAAGTGGCACTTGCGACTGTTCACATTCAACCAAATTACCATATCCGAATTGTGCCACGAAAACTGATTCATGTTAAAGCAAATAAGGCCAATGTCGAGCTGAATTGTTGCATAATAAATATGTAAATACATGAAAAATATATTAGGAGTTAACGGAGCCGAATTGTTGCATAATAAATATGTATATACATGAAAAATATATTAGGAGATAACGATATTTGACCTCGACCTCAAGCAGAGCTTTTAAGTTCTCGACCTGTTACAAAATCAAAAAATAGACGATTTCGTGTTAGCTTTCGTGAAATTCAAATCTGAGGTTAGGGTTTGGGGGCAAAGAGGAGAGGATGTGGAGGAGTTACAGATTCGTCACGATCAATTTCCAAGTTAATGATCTGTTCGTCGGCGGTCATTATAGTTATCTTCATCGGAATTCCGCTTCGTCGGATTTCTTCTTCCTTTCCTTTCTCCAACAATTCCTGGATTCTCAGCCTTTTTAACTTCTACTGGGACTAGGACATCTGGAATAGTAACTGCCCACAGTGGCTTCAAATTTCTGAAGGGGGAGGAGAAACGAAAATTTGCGATTTTGCCTCCAAAATTACATAAATTCAAATGAAACATTTAACAATTAAAATTTAAGGTGACGTTTGTTTCGGTGGAAAAAAGTGAATGAATGGAATTGTTAATGAAATTGAATTCCTTAAGGAATTGGAATGGAAAAAACTGGTCAATCCCCTCCGTTTGGTTGACAAGGAATGGAATGGAATTGTCATTCAATTCCTTGGCAAATCATGTACGGTTTGAAAATACAAATTATAGGAATTGAATAAAAACATATAAAATGACCAATTTACCCTTTAAAAAAAAAATTGGGAGGGGGTGGGGGGTAGGTAGGGGTATGCAAAATGAGTAAAAAAAAATAAAAATTCGTGGGGGTGAGATGGGGTGGGGGGGAGGGTAGGCAGAAAAAAAAAATTGTGGGGGTGGGGGTGGTGGGGGAGGGTAGGCGGAAAAAATAAAAAATAAAAAAAAATCGTGGGGGTGGGGGGGTGGGGGGTGGGGGGTAGGGGGTGGGGGTGGGGGTGGGGGGGAGGGAGGGTAGGCAGAAAAAAAAAATCGTTGGGGGGGGGGGTGGGGGTAGGGTGGGGCGTAGGGTTGGGTAGGGGTGGGTAGGGTTTGGGGATATTTTGGTAAAAAAAAAAATTTTTTTTTTTCATTGCCAAAGAAATTGAAGATTTCATCAATTTTATGATGGAAAGTTTAATTCCTTTATTTGAAGGAATTATACATTCCAATGAAATTTTTTTTTTTTAAATGATTGAACCAAACATGGGAATGGAATGAAAAGGAGGGAATTTTTCATTCATTTCCCCCACTTTCCTATGAACCAAACGCCCCCTAATATATAAAAGATTATTTTTCTCCACTTGTTTTTCTTACAACATTTTCTCATTCAAAATATTTTTAAAAAAGTTCATATTAAGAAATAATGGCAATAAACTAAACATGAAATATTTAATTTAAAGACCAATATTACAAAACAATATTAAATAAAATTCAAATTTCAATAATCATGTATTACATTTATACATTGTGAAAAATTTCCTTAAAGACAACATTTTCTGTAGATGACTTAAATTCTCCAGGATTATCATCATCACAAATCAAAATTTTAAGTCCATCGGGACTTTTGACTCGGGATAGTGCAACATATAGTTGTCCATGAGAAAATACAGGTCTTTTCAAAATAACACCAACAAAGGAATCCTTGTGTCAAAGACATTCTGGGTATCAACACTTTTTTACCAACATTTTCAGACGATATCACTTCACCTTCTAAAACATGATTTCCAAGCCTAGTTATAACCAATCGCGTACCATTGCAAAGACCAATTGAAGAATCAATGTTACGAAGCAACATAACCGGTGTTCCAACTTTCAAAGTTAACATGTGATTGAGAAGCCCAAAAATGGAAATACTATTCATGAACTCAGGGGTATGAAGACCAGATAAAGACTCAATATTTCGATCAGTATGGGAAGCCACATCCGAACTTAAATAAGTTCTAGAATCAAGATCATTCGTAGACACCATATAGTCATTAATTGCATTAACAACATCCCATGTAGGTGTCAGGCTTGCTCTTTCTTCAAAATATGATAAATCGTGATGAGAACTACTAAACCCAGGATATATACTCTCAGACATTGCAATAATAGGATCATCGAATTTCTCAATCAAAAACTGACGTGGGATTTCAATATCAACTATCCCATCATTTGGCTCATTAACTTTTCCATCTCCAATTCTTGCTATCCAATCACCAAATTGCCTCAAAGTCTCAAAATTTGCGCATGAATCTAAACCTTGCAATCTCATATTCTTCGTCAACCTCAATACAACACAATTATTTCAAAGATAAGATGAATTGATAGAAGCATGAACAATATCTTGTCGACTGCCTTTTGGAATTACGTGAAGTATTTGCCTAAAATCACCACAAAAAACAATTGTCTTCCCATCGAAGACATATTCATTTCTCTTAGGATCAACAACTCTCATTATATTATATCCCTCATACTCCTATCCAAAGCCTCAAAACAATGTTTATGCATCATCGATGCTACATCCCAAATAATCAAATGACATTTCGTAATTAGTTCAGCTAAAGGCTTTAGCTGCCTTGAGAAATATTGCAAACAGAATCTTCATTAAGATTAAAGGGAATGGCAAACCTGGAATGAGCTGTTCTTTCGCCAGGTAACAATAAATATGCTATACCACTGGAAGCAACATTTAGGACAATATGGCGTTCTGAACGTAATCGAGCTGATAGAGTTTTCCAAATATATATTTTCCCAGTACCTCCATATCCATAATCAAAGAACATCTTTCCAATTTCTTCAAAACGTGCATCAAGAATTATATTATAGACTTTCTGTTGATCATCATTCAAATGAAGCAAAAGTTGTTGAAGTTGTAATTGTAATTCCTGTCAATCATAACATGTTTCATCATGAATTAAACGATTCGCCTCCATTTGAAAATACTCAGCATCAGGATATGGCAACATTGGGAACTCAAGTAGACTTCTTCCTTGATGCCTTAAAAAATTTCAATTGCAGCAAGTCCAAAATGACGAAGTTGAACTTCAGTTAATATCAAACCTAAATATAATAAGAAATAAATTATGCATTTCGATGATGCCAAAATCGTAAATTTAGCCCAAATCTAAGCGATTGTTTGCTCCGGCGATTGCTAGGCCTGAAAATAAGAGAAAACACGTAAACTAAGCCGGCGCTTGACCGGCGAAGGCCCTCCGGCGTGAGATTAAGTTCACGTTTTTTATGTGAGAAACTAAATTGATAGAGTTTTTGTATGTAAAAAATAACGTGCCAAATAATGTGCTATATGAATGAACGCTCGCCGAAAAAAAAAAGGAGTCGCCACGCCATTTTTAAGGAAACATTGAAAACCTTTTTGAAAGAGAAAATGGGTTCGGGGGTCAGGTTACGTGTTGGAAAGAACCGAGAGTTCACCCAACACGCCTCGTCCGTAGACGAGTCTTTCTATGTTCAACATTCAAAACATCCAAACGTGTGTGCGAAATGTGTGTGACAAGATATGTATAAAATGCATATTAATGCTTCATTTTATTGCTCGGGGGGATTACAACTTGTGAACCATTTACTGTGGAAGGCCACATCCCACTTACAATGCTACGAACAACTTACAACTGAAAGGATGACCTCTGCAGAGCGACTAGTTATGTCGCGCTACACAGGACTTGGATAGCCCGTTGTGTCGCGTGACACGACATGTCTATCTGCAGACATCTTACAATTTGCAACCAGATCTAACAGAGGCCAACTCAGATCAAGTTACAGCACCAAAATATATCAGAATACCACAGATCCACAATAAATTGACCAAAGGGGTGTGAATATGGAGAGATCCACACTCCTTTGGCAATTAAACAACGAAAATAGAGAGATCACATTATGAACATCAAATATACCAAGCAATGACAATTAAACAGAGAGATTGCAGTTGGGACTTGATAATTGAAGGCGGATGGAGCCTAATTATCAAGTCCAAGGAACAGATTGTGTGAGTTGTACAAATAGCAAATAAATGAGAGAGATGTGAAGGGAAGAGATTCGTTACCCATGTAGTGTCCACGCTCCTTAAACCACGTTAGGTAGAAGGATCTTCAAATCAGCTTCAAGGAACAAATTCGAACTCGCAAATTGAAGTGGATGTTAAGCTTCAAGCGCCTGTGTGTGAGTGTGTGTTGAACAGACTTGGGCTCTGGAACAGGGGAAGCGGCTTAGACGGATTTGGGTATGGAGAGGGATAGAACCAGGTGAGGCAGGGATTGTGAGGAACGATTGACGACTGATTAGAGGGAGCAAGGTAACAGCGGCTGTGTTTGGCGTTGTTGGGGATGGCGCAGATTGAGGTAGAGAGAGAAGTGGTAATTGCTCTGATTGGTGTTGTTGAGGAGCGGTGGTGGTGATTACTCCGGCTGGTTTAGGGATGATTGAGGTAAGAAGAAGGTGACGGCCGTGGCTGGGAGAGAGGGAGCGCCGTGCGTAGATTTGTGGGACGGAGGGAATATGTACTAACATTCTTTTACACTGAAATTTTTTACACTAACACTGACACTTTTTTACCTTAACACCGACACTCTTTACACTGCATTTTTTTAGACGCGCAATGACACTTATTTAGATGTGCACCGACACTTTTTTACACTGATGATGCTGACACTTTTTTAGACTTGCACTGATACTCTTTTATACTACTGCTGAAATTCTTTAATACAATTGCTTCACTTAACAACGTGCACTCTTTACCATTATCCTTTGACTTTTTTAAACACCACCGGTCGCTTTGACAAAATTCGGGAAGTTGCTAAACTCACAAACACTTGCAAATATTGTTTGTGTCAGAAAAAAAGATAAAACTCGTGAATAAGAGAACCAAAAGTCATGACATCCTTATTAGAGAATCCAGTTGCAATGCCGCAAAATCAAGATTGAAAATCGAGCTCAACGATTTTTCCACCAGAATTGTCATCTGGATCAAAACTGAAATCAAATTTAATGGGACATTCGATTAGAGAAACCAACAAGTTTGTGGAGACGAAGAAAAAGGTTGAAGATATCATGAAATTGAAACCGATTTCCTTTTTAATTGGAGGCTTTTAATTGGAGGCGCAGGAACACAAAGCAAGAATAATACGGACGTACGAAGACTTCGATGCAGGAAATTAGTTCCGCTCAAAACTCATTTTTTCTACATCTTTAAAAAACACTTTTTTTTTTTATTTTTATTTTGAGATATTGGAATTTTTAACGGAGAATTATGAGATGCTAAAATAGTGGTACATCACATTTGCAGTTTTGTCTCGTACCATTGCAGTTGCAGAGCGTCCCATATTAGTTGGCGCCCAACCCCAAAAGAGATTCCGACGACAACCAAATCTCTCTCCCCACCGTCATCCCTCAATCAATCCTAAACCCTTCTCGTCTCCCAAATTTAATCCGAATCCTAAACCCTAGATCGCTATATCCCCAATTTCTACTCTCCAATTCCATACCGCCATCTCCGACTTCCATAACTGCCCGTTTCACAGCCACTATTGATTCAATCTAAGTCCAATTAGCTTCAATCTAGTATGACGGATGGGCAGGTCACCAAGCGGGCCAAGTACAAGTCCTCAGTCAAGGACCCCGGCGTCGTCGGTGTCTTGAAGATGGTAAATCCCTTGAACCCTATACATCTTCATGTGTGTAAATTATAGGAAATTTTATACTTCATTATGTTTGATCGATAATAAAGCTACGTCAAGGAGCTTGTAATTGATAATGCTCTCATTGCTGGGGTAATTAGTCGATGAGCTATTGAGTTTGATTTCTCGTGATTAGAATGTAATCATATTGGTAGTGTGGGTTCTCATTGGCCAAATTTGATGTCCATTGTATTTTGCAGACCAGGGAGAGATTTGTTTTTATGCCCAATGATCCAAGATCATCTCCAAAGCTTAATGTAGAGTTTAGACTGATTAAAGGTAATTGTGTTCTACTGGTTGTACTTGTTGACGGAGTTAACGCTAGTGCTGATTGCTAATCTTAACTAAGTGTTGTAGAATGTTTATTTGGCCAACGTTTGCTCATTAAACTAACACACCCTGTATGTTTCTGATTGTTAACTTCTTTTACGGGAATGTACAATTTTACATATATAGTGTCTGCTGTGTTATCTGATTGTTCAGGACACAAATCCAGCAAAGAAGGTTCAAGTAAAGTTGCTCTGCTAAATCTGACTCAAGACCAGGTTGCTATTGACAACATTGTTGAATTATTTATTTATATATTTATATTAATTTTTTCCCTTCTGTCATTAAACCTTCTTGGCATTTATGGTTGATAAGAAAGTGAGAAACGGTTTTCTATTTCATGCTCATATAAAGCATGTTTAGACTTCTCCTTTTATGTAGACCAAGGGATAACTCATTCACTTTTATGATTTCAGGGTGGAAGTTATTTCTTTGAGTTTGAAAATTTCCATGAACGCGATGTTTGCCGAGAATTTGTGGGTAAGTTGCATAGGCACTATCTTGATTTTGTTTGCGTGTACAACCTTATCAAATGCATACGAGTCAACTATTTTTGTAGACACTACTTTCAGTTTTCCAGTGTCATTTCCATCGTTTTGCTTTCCATTTTCATTTTCTATTTGTGGGTAAGTTGCCATTTTCCATTCATGCAAATCAAAGAGGAACCTCATAATGCCTGGTAATCAAATGAAATAGCAAAACTCCGAATCATGCACCATCACAAGAAAGACATGCCAATGCACTTTTTCAATTGCATATACTTTAAAGTACACTTTTATTTGGATCACAATATAAATGAAATCAACAATATACTAGAGAAGTGGACGAAAAGGAACACTAGAGAAATAAGAATACCGAGAATATTCGTTGATCAAAGCAATTTTAGTTGGCACCCGTGTTGGTTTGCATCTGCATTTCTAGAATATGGAGCTTGTCAGTTCATGATCCTGCCCCCACCATATATGAAATTATTTAAACACGCACATTGGCAGTGTAATACTCAACTTATGCACATGATATGATGAGTGGTCCAGTGAAAATATGAGAGTTTGATTTTTTTGTTATTGTTCCTTGGTTATTGTGTGACATATTGGATTAAGTTGTTCATGTGAAGAGGTTGTATTTAATACCTCCTGAACAGCCAAAGCTATTGCGCAAGCTGGGGAACCTGCACGAACTGCTCCTGTTGAATCTGCTGCTCCACTAAGGAATGAACAACTCAGTTCAGCAGAAATGGAGCGTCGCATGAAGCTACTGCTGGAGGACAGGTAAGTTTATAACTCCTACCATACTGATAATTGCTTTCACTACAATGTTAGCCTTGCTTGTGATTTTCTATCCATATATATTACGTCGAGAACATCTTGCTGCTTCCATTTCCATAGTATTTAATCAAAAGTTCTTTCCTTGGTACCCATTTTCTACGATAGGCTGAATAGGCCTTATTATTATCTTTACCATCATAAACTCTCTGTGCTGCCCTAGGAGATCTCTTTTCAAGAGGAATCAGAAGTGGACTCTGGAGGGTTAGTGTATCTGTATGTTAAATCATTTCCTATGTCTACTGAAGTCATCTAACAGTAACACAAGTAGGTCATGATCCTAGAGCCTACTTCTAGTATCTTTTAGTACGCTTGAAAGGAAATTACTTTAAAAACGGGAATGATCCATTTGAACAGACGTGTACATCTAAATCAATGCTTACTTTCCAGTTTTTAGTTTATTAAATCCAGTTACTAGATACCTACTTTTAGCTCAAACTTATGTAGGTTAAGTATGCCTAAGATGAATTATACTAAAAAGTGGAAAAGAATGGGGTTAGCATCTATATGTGGTTCAGCAAGCCCCCCCCCTAATGTTTGCATATTATTGTACTTGGTGCAAGCAAAGAAGTGCAAATTGTGCAGAAATATTTAGGAACTGTTACTGCATACTGGACACATATCTCTTTACTTCTTCAATCTCAAATAAGCCTGACAATGTGTATTGAAAGATTAATGTGATTGAACTTGAAGTTCTCAGCACTAGCACTGAAGAACCTCCAAATGTGTAAAGATGGGGTGATGAGAGAAGTCCGATCTTGGATATTCCTTTTGGATACATTGGTCATCAACAAAGGATTTACTAGCACAGTCTGGCCCTTCTTGTACTTTAGTCCCTATGTTTCGTTCTGTTAGTATCAAACCATAGATGGTTTCATTCAATAGCATTTACTCTAAAGATAAGGGAATAATATATTGGCAAAAATGCAAAAAAAGTACCTCAATTATCCAGTTTGTGAGTACCCAAAGTCATTTTTGTTGCATAATTAGTACCTAAAGTGCTCACTTTGTGTAGGTTCAATACCTATCACTAACACCATCCAAAATTCGCGTTTAAACTAGACATGTGTCATGCACATGACCTTTTTAAAAGGGCAAAATTGTCCAAATCAAATGGCAGCCCCTCTTCATCTTTTACCTTTTTCTTCTCTATCCCACCATTGTTAACGGAGGAATGAATAAAGTGGAAGCTTCCACCAAACTAGAGGGATTTACCATATAATTCCTCAAACTTACCAATTTTACCTCATAAGACAAGGAATATTTCATCTAACCATATAATCCCTAGCTTAATAAGTGCACTCTCCTTCTCATTTTATTAAGTTCACCCTCCCATAATTTATTAAGTCCACCCTCTTTATCAATTTACTTTCTCTCCAACCACCACTACCTTAGGTCACCCTTCCCCATCTTCTCCGGTCAACAACTCCGGCACCCATCAACTGTGGCGATCTTTTTTTTTTGTAGGCGACCTCTCTGGTGATCAAACAACTGAGAACTTAACTTATCAGTAAGTTCTCAGTTGTCAACTAAACTACTAAGAATATGATCAACTCCAGCGACCTCACCGACGATCAAACAACCGAGAACTTAACTTATCAGTAAGTTCTAAGTCGTCAACTAAACTACTAAAAACACGATTAACTCAGGCGACCAAACAACTGAGAACTTATCTTATCAGTAAGTTCTCAGTTGTCTCCACTAAGAACACGATCAACTCCGGCGACTAAAACTCCAGCGACCAAACAACTGAGAGCTTAACTTATCAGTACGTTCTCAGTTGTCAACTAAACTGCTAAGAACACGATCAACTTCGGCGACCTCTCCGACGACCAAACAACTGAGAACTTAACTTATCAGTAATTTCTCGATTGTTAACTAAACTACTAAGAACGCGATCAACTCTGGTGACCACCAACTCCTAGGACCTTTCCGGTGACCAAACAACTGAGAACTCAACTTATCAGTAAGTTCTCAGTTGTCAACTAAACTACTAAGAACACGATCAACTCTGGCGACCAAACAACTGAGAACTTAACTTATCAAGTAAGTTCTCAGTTGTCAACTAAACTACCATACGGTCAACTTCGGCGACCAAACAACTGAGAACTTATCTGTAAGTTCTCAGTTGTCAACTAAACTACTAAGAACACGATCAACTCCGATGACCAAACAACTGAGAATTTAACTTATCAGTAAGTTCTCAGTTGTCAACTAAACTACTAAGAACACGATCAACTTTGACGACCAAACAACTGAGAACTTATCAGTATGTCAACTAAACTTCTAAGAACACGATCAACTCCGGCGACTACCAACTCCGGCGACCAAACAACTGAGAATTTAACTTATCAGTAAGTTCTCAACTAAACTACTAAGAACACGTTCAACTTCGGCGACCAAACAACTCAGAACTTATCAGTAAGTTCTTAGTTGTCAACTAAACTACTAAGAAGATTCATCCATCAATGTCAGTAACAAAGCCATCGCTTGGGGGTTAATTGGGCTGGTCCTTCTGTTCCTGGATCTATTAATTGGGCCATTACCTAACAAGTATTAGGGTTTCATTTCTTCACTTACACATCACACAAAGTAACTGCAAAAACCAACCCTTTTAGATGAAGGGTAATTCACTTTTCCTATAGTTAGAGTGCAATTGCATGTATATGCTAGTTAGTGTCAAGAGTACAAGTGCAAATGCAATTGCACTCTAACTATAGCATTACAAGTTGAGTATCATAAGCATACGGTGAGTTGAAGACCATGAACATGGCAACATTACGAGTTGAGTATGCTAACTACCCCAAAATATCAGACCAAACAAATTAATAGAATCCATGTAAACATTCAAGTTGTTCCATTTTTTTAGGTGTGCAGTATCCCCCTGAAATAAGACATAGGCCTTAATTAAACAAAACAAAGTTAGGGTCATGTTAATTAAACATCGACTCCTTCGATGGAGCCCTATAGACCTTAATTAAACAAAACAAAGTTAAGGTCATGTTAATTTTATAGGTTTGATTCGTTAATTTTTTAACTGGGGTTAGTTACGTGATTATACGTGACCCAAATCAGTTAAAAAAATAACGACTCCATCATATGAGTGAGAGCATTGGAAAAAATACGTATTTGGATGAGAACATTGAACCGAAAATTACACAAGTTAGCACATTGAAAAAACGTGAAAACTTAACTGAAAAAATGAGCAGCTTGGCCTAAAGACATATCACCTTCCTTTTGGTGATGAGACCCACAATCCACAGAAAGTTATAAAAAGTCCTTTTTTTATCTGCTGACATGTAGCAGGTTTTTGTGTCCAAGAACATTGATTACAACATCAACATAAGGTTAAGGTATCAACCTCCTTTCCTACCAATCTCTCTCCACCTTTGCTTTCTCTCTCTCTCTTTATTATATTTCTTTGTCCACTAGCTATGTCAATGTCCAAAACTGCAAGACATTATAGACACCGCAGCCCCACTTCCCCGTCGCCATCTCCAACGCCCTTTCATTCGTATTAAATGTACTACCTAAATAACCCACCCACCTTCCTTTAACCCAAACCCACATTTTCTCTTTCCTATAACTATATGGACTTCTACAACACCTCCCCCTCTACCTCTTCTCCAATGCCCTCCCCTTTCACCTCCTCCTCCACCGCCATCCAATCACTACCTTCCAACACAACCTATTGCCTAACTAACCTCGGCCTTGGCTACACCATTGCCATCACTCTAGTTTCCTTGCCCTCCTCTCATCTATCTTTCTCGCCTCATACATCTGTTGCCGCCACCGCAACTACAGCAACAATCACAACTCCGGTACATCTCTCTCCGACAACACATCTCACTCCGATAACAACATAATTCTCCCACGAATCATCTTCGTTGCTTAGGACGATGACGAGGACGATGACGATGGCGAAATTGAGTCCGCCGTCGTTGGACCGACACAAAACGTTATCAATTCTTACCCGAAGTTTCCGTTTGTTAAAGTTGGAGGCGGTGCCGGAGAGGACTGGGGAGTGATTCGCTTTGTCCGATCTGTTTATGTGAGTATAAGGATGCGGAGATGTTAGAGAGGGAGAGAGTGCGTGTGAGATTGTGTGTTTTGTGCGTGATTCGTAGCAGGGGTGGGGAGTCTGCCGGAGGTGGGGAGGGGTGACCGGAGGGAGAGAGATTTAGTAGAGATAGAAACTTAGAGAGAGTGTGTGTGTGTGTGTGAGCGAGAGTGTATGTGTGTGAGAGGGTGGAGAGGGGTGGAGTTATCTCATTTAAAATGGTGAGGGATTATATGGTTAGATAACATATTTTGTAAGACTAGAACGTAAAATAGATAATATGTTGTCTTAGTACGTCGATTCAATTATACCAAAGGACTAGGAGGTAATTTTCTCATATCAAATTTACCTCAATTTCTTCTGCACATAGAGGATCCGCTTCCGAGTTTTTAATGAAGAGAAAAGAAAGAGAGGGAAGGGAAAAGGTGAGAAAAGAAAGGGAGGGAAGTGAATTTAAATTCCTTCCGAGTTAGGAAGGAAATGAAAGAAAAAATAAAATTTTCTCTCCTCATACTTTCGAGTTTTGGAATGATATGAGATAAGAAAACCTAGTTGAAGAGTATTGCAGCTCCTTCATTTCTGTAGCCAATTAACAGTCTCAAGTAAAAGTTGTGTCTGTGTGGGATATTCCTACTGCATCTGATTTTGGCCATGTTTCGTTGGGGAGCTTTGGGAATGATACTGAAGGTATAGATTTGGTGAAGGTATACTGGTTCAAGTAATAATAGTGTCAACTCGAGCATTAGTGTTCGTGGGGTGCCAACAATGTTTGAGAACTGTAAGATGCTTTCGGAGTTGTATAGAGTACGGTGGACATTAAGGGCGGAGGAGAATGTGATTGATATTGGGCTTGAGGCGGAACCAAGATTCAGAATTATATGGCATTTGAGTGGGCAGATTCTAATTCTTCTAGCCTTATGATTGGTGGTGATGTGGCTGTGACGGGGTTTACTGTGGAGGGAATGCCATTTGCAGATGATTATTTCATTACGAAGTATAGTGAATGTGTGATAAATAAGGATGGTCGCATTGAAGGTTCGTGTCCGGACACTATGTATGATTCGTGGGAAAAACCCTAACGTGGGTGTTACGAGGGTTTATGAAAAGGGGGGAAGGGTTAGGCGAAATCAGGGTATTAACTGCCTGTAGGGTTTTGATCGTTAGTGAATATGATCGAAATATACGAGGGTAATGATGAGATTATAAAAAATATGTGAGGTTAAAAGTGGGATAATAAAAAAATTTGTCAAGCTTCCAATTTCTTTCCTTTCAATTCCTCTCGATTTTGGGAGGAAATTTTTGGGAGGAAAATCCAAAAATCTTTCCTTCCCTTTCTTTCCACTTCCTCCCTAAAAAATCTTGGAAGCAAGCTAACGAAGGATTTTTTTTTTTAAATTTCCTTCCCTTTTTTTCCCTTTCTCTCCATTTTTAAACTCGGAAGCAGGGCCATATTGTAATTGTAGAATTTTCCCCTCCCCCCTTCGTCGTCATCACTATCACCGCCACCGTAATCTATCATTCATCTACAAACTAAATTTAGATTGGAATCAAGCAAATCCAATCTCAAAGTTCGAATTCATCATCACCTACAAAATTCATCAAATTCGAACCCTAATTTTTTCACCACCGCTGCCTCTCAAATACAAACCCTATTATTTTTTTTTTGTTCTTCATAGCGACAACAGAGATCTAGAAGATGATCAGGATTAAATTTGAAAAATTTCAGACTCGGACACCATGAATTGGTAATTCCGCAAACAAATCTAAACATAGACAACCGTTTTTTTGTGATTTTATTTTGTTTCTCCGATGTAAGTGTGTATGAATCTATATATACTGAGATAACTATTCAAGAAGAGAATCTGAAAGAAAGAACTATTTTTGATTATTGATCTCTATACATTTGAAGAAAAAATTTATAATTTTATTAAGGAAGAAGATTTTCAGTGGATTTTCTGGGGTTTTTAATGGAAATGAGGGGCTGCCATGGCTATGGAGAGGGGGAAATTAAGGAAGAAGATGGTGTAAAAATTGGGGATATATTTTATTTTCACAAGTTTGCCCCTTCAAAAAGGACATGTGCATGCCACATGATGCAGAACGGAAGCGATTTGCTGCAGAATCTGGTTATATAACACAAATTCTGGTTATAGAACGCTAAATAAAAGAAATGAAAACAAGGTCTGGCTTGACACCAGGCAACCGTAGGCGCACCTAGGTTTCTTGAGCGCACCAAGGAATTTGAATCACGCAGATTCAACCAAGAAGGCAATTGCTGGAAAATATCTTTTTTTCATAAACTCTTTGAATAAAACTAAAGGTATTACAAGCTTTTATAGACTAAGTAGTTCCTAAACTAAGGAAACTAATTATTGAAGCAAAAGAAAACTAATTCCTTAATAAGGAAACTAAATCCTAGACTAAAAATAATAAAAGACCACTAACGTATGGATCCTTTAAGGATCTTGACTCTAAATATTAAATAAAACTCCTAAGCTAATAAGGAAAACCTATCCCCAGCAATTAACTAAATTACTAAAGTAACCTTACTCTAGAAAAGACCAAAATACTATGAAATAATATATAAATTCAGACTTTTTAAATATGTGTCGCCTTGAACTTAAGCACATTTTGATGCATTTTATACTCTTGAATTTGCTTTTCCTTGAGCCCTTTGCGTCCCGCATCACTCTCCCCTGGTTGGAGAAAACTCGACCTCGAGTTTTAAAGTTTTAGTATAAAAATCCACAAACTTCGAACTAGCAACCATGCCTACATGTGATAAGTTTGACTTGTCCAAGCCCATGTTCACTGAGGCCTTAAGCAAAAGATTTCAAAATTAATATACTCATCTCCTATAAAACACTGTTCTGAAACGTCAAATTCTGCTGGATATTTGATCACAGTATGCACAAAACTTGGTTCATCTTCCCCAATTGACTTTGGATAAACATTCCCAACTGATTTCGGATAAACATTTCCAACTGGATCCAGCTCATTAGACTTTTGAATATACTTTTCAATGTTTCTGATATAGGACAATATTTCTTGAAGCTTATTTTTTTACTTTCCTCCATTGAAGCATATATTGATTCACTTTCAGAACTGTACTTTTGCGGTCTCCTGTTTTTTCAGATTTTACCTCCTTCAATATAATTTCTGAAACTTCTGTAGTTCACCATAGTTACTTGAATCAACTAGAAGGGTATTAATTTAGGATTAATGCCCTCCAAAACAACCTCTTCTTCATCGGAATGGCTTGTTTTTGATACATCAAAGTTTTGTTGTGCTCCTTCTTTAATAGGCTGTAAGGAATGTGTACTTTTATCATCAAGAACAAGATTTATAGGGGAAGGATTCTGGGACAATGTTGGTTCCACTTCTAGTTTCTCTAGCTCATCATCAATAAAAATTCCATAATCACAATTATCATCATATTTATCTTCCTCTAGTTCCATTACTTGCTGATCTTCAGATTCTTTTTCAAGCGCTTCACTCGTCCAATTGACCGGGGTTATTGCACGCTGGCCAGCTTGTTAATCTTCTTGACCAGTTTGTTGTTCTCTTTATTTTGCAAAATAACCAGATTGTGCGGAATGTGCAGAACGTGCATAATTTGCAGACTTTGTAGGATGTACAGAACATGCAGAAATTGCAGAATGTGTAGAATTTGAAGAACGTGCAGATTTTGCAAAACTCGCAGCAATATGCTCTGGAATTTTTTTCGCCGTAGCTCCTTGATTCTTGCCTTCTATAGCAGCAATACGAAAATCTATAGTGTCAAGTTTATCTAGGATCAGAAGAAGGATTGCATCTCGCTTGTTATTAGAGACACGTCTGAACAGTCTTTCACAACGAGTAGTCATAATGCAATTGCAACTTTGGCTCTGATACCAAATTGATACCAAACGGGAGCGATTTGTTCTATAATCAGATTATAAAACTTTGTGTTATAGAACATAAAAAAGAAAGAAAACAAGACCTGGCTGCACACCGAGGCAACCGTAGAGGCACCTAGGTTTCTTGAGCGCACCCAAGGATTTGAATCACACAGATTCAACACAAGAAGCAATCACTTGCTGGAAAATTTTCTCTTTTTTTCAACTCTGAATTAAACTAAAGGCATTACAAGCTTTTATAGGCTAAAATAATTCCTTAACCTATAAGTAATTCTAAAAGGAAAAAGAAACTAAGACCTTAATAAAAGACAATTAACAATAAATCCTTTAAGGATCTCGACTCTAAATACTAAAAAGACTCCTAAGCTTATAAGGAAACATATTCTGAGCAATTAAGACACTTACCAAAATACCCTCGATTATTAAAATAATAAGAAAACTAAATAAAATATTCTAGCAAGTTATTAACCTAATAATAGCTAATAATAAGACTCTTGAGTAGCATGAACTGGCTTCTCATCGCCTTGAATAGGCAGGAGTCTCAAACTTACATAAATTAAGAAGCTTGTCGTGCTTTTATATTTGCTTTTCCTTGAACCTTTTGCATCCCGCATCACCACATGTCTAATTTAACGGCGAATGTTGGATGGCATTAGTCATAGGTATTAAACCTGCACGAAGTGGGCACTTTAGGTACTAATTATGCAACAAAAATGACTTTGGGTACTATATCCACACAAACTGGATAATTGAGGTACTTTTTTGCATTTTGCCTAATATATTTATATGTGGTTGAAGGACCTCCATCTTTCCTTTTTGCAGTTAAAACATCCACGTATGGAGCAGTCATCCAAGCTAATGTTTAATTATAAGAATATTTTAGAAAACTACTATGTTCGAGACTAAGATCGAATATTGCATTAAACAACTTCGCTGGAAAGAATAAAACTTTTTTATTCCACCAAGGACAGACATCCGCCGTGACCAATTAAAAAAATGTGCCATATTCTGCTGAGCAATTGTTGAACTTCTCATGTTTTATTTAGAACCAATTACTATAAGTTATGCATTACTTCCAGAAGTGTTAGTTCTTTGTTGCACTAGGCACTTCCCTTTAAATTATGCTAAAATTTGTCTTACAGTGAGCTGCAGAAACTTCATAAGCAATTTGTGATCGGAGGGGTTCTGTCAGAGGCTGAATTTTGGGCCACTAGAAAGGTAAGCAAATGTGAAAACTTTGTTTTCTACTTTCCATTAATAGTGGAGCGTTAGCTATCTAGGAAACCTAATCCTTTGTTGGTGATCAATTTATTTTTGGAAAACATGTAACAGAACATTTTCATTTACCAATCAAGTGCAAAAGTTGCTGGATGTGTCTGCCAGTAGAAAGCCAAAACAACGCGTAGGGTTAAAAAGTGACATGATTTTTAATGTCAAACCATCATCAGATGGTCAGGTACTATATGAATCTCTCTCTCTTCAGTCTACACACATATACATCCCTTATAAAATATTCCAGCTCTAAATTTGAAGATCCTTTTTTCCCCCTTCTCTAAACACCAATATTCTAGCTTCCTTTTTTCTCCCTTCAGAAGTAGTTCTCTCCGTTTTTTGACCAGTAAATCTTCAGAGCATAAGTGATTTTTCTGCCCCCTTTGTTTCAGTCTAACAGAGTAACATTTAACTTGACACCAGAGATAATTCATCAGGTATGATCTTTGTCTTTTGATTCTCATCAAAGGTTGTTATGAAATGCTAAAAAACGCAGTGCTACATCTTTGAATTGGGTACTCATCTGCCCTTATTTTGTATTCTCAGATATTTGCTGAGAAACCAGCAGTTCGTCAGGCATATCTCAGTTTTGTACCGAGCAAGGTAAATATGCAGTGATCACATTCAAATTTCAGTACCTTAATAGAAAATACTTTTCTCTTACGAAGTACTACTGCATTCGGATTACTACTTGTAATTTCTGAAATCCAGATGTCAGAAAAAGACTTTTGGACCAAGTATTGGAGAGCTGAATACCTCCACAGTACGAAAAACATTGTGGCTGCTGCCGCAGAAGCTGCAGAAGATGAGGAGCTTGCAGTTTTCTTGAAGCAAGATCACATATTGGCAAGTGAAGCTCGGCGAAAGGTGCCTTGACTTCATATACTTATTACATTACCGAGTATTTCTTTTCTTATACGTTCTCCGTACATGAATGAGTGTCCATTTCTTTACTTGTGAAGAAAATTGAGAAAGTTGATTTTCAAGCAATTTTAGTGGTAAATGTACATAAGTACCCAAAACCCACCTCATAGACTTGTAGTATTGAAAGTGTACTTTGGGACAAGATATAAAGGTGAATTTGCAACTTCCTTAAAGATGGACACTCATACTTACCACAACAACAACAAAGCCTTGGTCTCAAGCCAGGAAAGAGGAGGAGGGTTGCGGTAGGCTTGTGACAACCAACAAAAACTTTGTCACATTATCATGACATGAATCCAAAAGATGGTCACTCATATATGGACAAATTCTTTTTTAAAGATGGACGCTCATTAAGGGATGGAGGGACTAGTTTTTTTTGCACCATTTTCTTTAATCTCCTTATCTGGTTTCTCTTTTTCACAGATCAGGCGAGTAGATCCAACTTTGGATATGGAAGCTGATGAAGGGGATGATTACACGCATCTCCCGGTAGGTGGATATCTGTATTTTCTAATCCTTTTAATATAGGCTAGTCCCTAGTGTAGGATCAACCTTACGAATAATAAATATCATAAGAGGGTCAATTACTATACCATGAAAGTTGTCTTGTTGTCATGATGACTACATGAACTCTACTATCTTTGTAGTTCTTGTTTTATCTCTTTTCCTCCAGTAGTGTTATTATTTGTGACCTGATGTATTTTCTCTTCGATGCTTATAGTGAAAGTATTATGGTGGTTGAATGTGACACTGGCTTTGACAGTTTCTTTTTTTCAGTAGTTAACTGTTTAAATACATGAAACTGTAGGGTCATGGATTTACTCATGATGATGGCAAGGATGTGATGGAGCCACAATACGAGCAATATAGGAGATCTTTCTTGCAAGACCTTAACCGGCATGCGGCAGTTGTTCTTGAAGGGAGAGCTGTAGGTAAGGTTTCCTCTCGAACTAACCATTTTTTGTGTAACCAGAAGGTCATTGTCCTCTTGACAGATACTGATATTATCTTACACATTTTTACATCTTATATAATTGATGGATGATGACCGGTTTATCTCTGTACCCCTTGAGAAATTGACATAAATCTAATTAAGGGTAAATTACAAAATAGGGCCTAAACTCCACGGAGTAGTACCAGTTTAAGACCTGACGTCCAAAATTTAGCGAAACAGGGCCTATGGTCACAAATTTTGATCAAATCAAGGCTTTTTGACAAAATTTGTTAGAAACTCAGTCAAGTCACATGAATTTTGCACGTAATGGTACTTTATGTTTATAATCGTTCTATTTCCCCCCTCCCCAATCCGATGAACGTTAGAAATTTCACGAAATTGATTATGTGCAAGTCATGTGAAAGCTAATTTGGTCATTCTCATTTTAATTATTGTTTTTTTACGAATTAATCACTCCTTAATTATAAATTTTCTTATCTATACGAATTTACCACTCTTTAATAATAAATTTTCTTATTTATATGAAATATATATCAAAAACAATATATATATATATATATATATATATATATATATATTAAATAAAAAAAATAAAAAAAATTTGATGACATCAATAAAAAAATTAAACACTTAAATTAGAAAAACAAAAAATATAATACATTAGGAAAATATTTTAACTAGTTCAATATCAACAGTATGATTGGTTTTCTCCATTCTCTCTCCCGTACCCCTTCTTTCACGCTGCAATCCGCCCAGCCCTCCGCCATCCAACGCCTTCTTGTTCAGCAGACCCACCCCACCGCCTCCCTTCTGCCGCCCTAGCCTAGATCTAGGAAAGAAAACCTCTTCTCTCTCCCTCCCTCCCTCCCCCTACCCGGCCCTTGTCGGCATCTTTCCCGCGCCCACCCTTCCGCTCTTCCAATGCTGCCCCCACTCCCACCCCACCTACCCAGAATAATTACCTAACTTTTCCATATTCATACCAATGGTGAATCTTCCATTATCAACTCCTTATCCTATTTAAAGTCCTATAGCCATTATTCTCCAGATCTGGGTTCGTGCTCTCTGCCGTCGCGCCGTCTCCTTTCCTTTGCCGCCTTCTGCTCTTGCCGAATGACATCTAAGTGTCGCCCCATCACCTCCTCTTGCTGCACTGTAGCACAGATCGGAGTAATTATTTGTCTATTTTCTTTCTTCATTTTATTCTACATCACAATGCCATTTGGTCTCATTTATCTGTGTTTATCTGATTTGAGCTAAATCATAAATTTGTAATTTTGTTTTGTTGAAATTGTGAATATGGCAGTGATTAATTACTGATTTATAATAAATTTGATCATTGGGGAAAGATTGGCGTCATTTTAGTCATTTCCTAGTAGGTTTAGTTGTTGTGTTGGTGTTTGTGTGGCGGCATTTGTGGTGGCTTGATGGTGGTCTTGGTGATGGTAAATGGTGGTGTGCCTTGGGATATTTTTCCGAAGTTCAGTGGTGTTAATGTGGGAGGATTCATTTAAGGATTAAATATTTATACTTGGTCAGAGGATTCAACCTCTCATATTTCAATCCCATCAAAATTTCTAATGTTAAGCGGACAGAGGGGGTATAGTGGACATTTTTAAACATCAAGTACCATTACATGAAATACATATATGACTTAACTGAGTTTCCTAACAAATTCCGTCAAAAAAACCCTATTTTGATCAAAATTTGTCACCACAGGCCCTGTTTCGCTATATTTTGGACTTCGGGCCCTAAACTGGTACCACTGTCGTGGAGTTTAGGCCCTATTTTGTAATTTACCCTTTAATTAATAAAGTTTGGAAGTGCTGATATGCAATTTTATTATAGCTCATCTTAATGGAAATACCAATACAAGGATATGATGATTTCATATCTTGTGTTTTATGTCAATTTTGAAATATGTGACGCTCCTGATGAAATGTCCTCCAATAAGCATTCCTACTTTCCATTTTAATTTATTCCCAATTAGAGTCTTATCTCGAAATCTAAGCAGTGAATTTCTAAGATGCTCGGACTCGCCAAATTAGGGCGCCGTACCCGTGTCGACACGACACGCACGAATACGGACACGGGATATGCGTCGGGACGTGGCTAGGAGAAAGAGGACGCGGCACTTACCTCAGAAATTGGCTCGATTGTTGAGGCGTCGAGGTTGCCCTTGTCAATGGCGAAGGTCGCCGTCGTCAATCGGTTCGCCGTCGTCAATCGCCTTCGGAAATCGCCGTCGTTAATCGCCTTTGGTCGCCTGGGTCGTCGATCGGTGATGATCGGAAATCGCCTGCGTCTCCTCCATGGGATCGCAGAGGAGAGAGAAACGGAGACGCGGAGGAGAGAGAAATGGAGAGAGAAAACTGAAAGAGAAAATGAGGGGTGGAGAGGAGAGAGAAGAAATTAAAGGGTTTGGGTGGTTGTGATTACAGCTGGACAATTTGACTGTGTATAATTTTAAAAAATTGGCTTTTTTTTTTTGTTATTGTATTTTAAATTGGGTATCATTTTAAATTTATTGAGAGCATTGCAATTATTTAATTACTGTATTACTTTATCACCCCATAATAAATTTACAGAAATTTA
Organism: Adenophora triphylla var. japonica; assembly: GCA_022495995.1. Classification (NCBI taxonomy): domain Eukaryota; kingdom Viridiplantae; phylum Streptophyta; class Magnoliopsida; order Asterales; family Campanulaceae; genus Adenophora; species Adenophora triphylla. The sequence continues at coordinate 1,026,877 of JAFEMH010000071.1, forward strand.
TATTTTAATTTTAGTAAATGGATTATCTTTTTAATATGAAATTTACTAATTTTATCAATATGTTTTTATATGCCGAGTCCATATTCATATTTTGGACCCATCTAATCCGTGTCCCCGAGTCCGTAATATTGAGATTTGAAGTATCCGACACTCGGATCCGTACCCGTGTCGGACACTCGTACCCGAGTCCGAGCATCTTAGGTGAATTTTTATTATTTTCCCAAATTTCTTTCTTATTCCCAATCATAGTTTAGGCATAATAAACTTATGTAAAACTGGTATGAGAGTTCCTGCTGGTGGTTTACTTCTTTCTTGTTTCTCTCATCTTAGTACCAGGATACAAGTGTTGTTACCTTCGTGTATGCCTTGAAGAAAATAATTCTTTATGAAAGCTTTTTTCTTGCCACTATATATCAAGACAGTAAGAGAAAATTTATAACCTCTATTTTTATACTCACTTTACTTAGTTTCATTAATCTGAATGTAGATGTGGAGACAGGAGACACAAGGTCTGTGGCAGAAGCACTTGCTAGTTTAAAACAAGGTCAGGATGCTTGGCTTTTCCTTTTTATTCTATTTATCTTCAATAAATTTGCTCCTTTTGTATTTTCGTTGTAATATCCGGGACTCACCAATTGCGCTTTTCGTTGCAGTTGAGCTAGCTAAAGAAGCATCTGAGAGCAATGTGAACCAAGCACGCTTGGATAGGATATCTCGGATGGCCGAGATCGAGGACCTTCAGGCACCTCGTGATCCTCCTGTTGCTGCCCTTTGTATTAAGGTTTGACTTATTATATCTTGGCAATGAGTTTTTTTTTTCTCTGAGTTTTTTTTCTTTCTTTTTTGTAAATTGTTACGTGTATTAGGATCCTCATGACTACTTTGATTCACAACAAGCTACTGCACTGGGAGATACACCTAGTGGAACGCAACAAATGAAATGTAGCCTGAGCAATCATGAGGCATATGTTTCTTTGCGAAGGTTCATCTCTGAAATAAGAACTGAAGGTTTGAGTGATCCCATAGTAAATTCTGAAGTTGCTCTTAAGGTAATCACGCTTCCTTTTGTAAGATGTTAAATGAAATAGTCTTATGTTGCTTCAGATATATAAATGTCAATAGTGGTGAACATAACTGCTCAATATTATGTTATAGGTTCTCAATGGATTGAACCAAGAAATATCACGCACCAAGTTACATCTTGGTAAATACCCACATGAGACTGTTTTGGATAGGCTTCCAACTGTCACAAAAGAGGAGCTCTTACATGTGAGCTGATGACATTGAGAATACCTTTTATTTCAAATTGCCCTTATTGTAATCTTACCTCAGCGCTCCCATTTTGCAGCATTGGACATCTATACAAGAACTACTGAAGCATTTCTGGTCCTCATATCCAATAACAACTTCGTACCTTTATACCAAGGTAAATTTTATTCTCCTTTTATCAAATTTGGTTCTGTAATGCCAAACTTATAATAAATTCAGTTTGGATGTGGTTTTAATCTGTACAACTGTAGTTCCACTGCATACCTTTTGGATTACTTTTGTGAAAATTATTAACCCAGGAAATTCCCACTGACACTCAGGGTCGACCCGCAGTGGGGAATTCCATTTTCAATTTTTTTAAAGGGCGTGTTTTATTACCAAATTTTCTAGGTTGAATCTAGAAATTTTCTATATCAGGAGTTTCAAGGGAGAGTGTGGACGGAAGGCTTCTATTAGTTCTGTCTTTTCTCTCCCCTCACCACCACCAAAAGAGAAAAAAGTGGCAAAAGAAGAAGAAAATTAGAGAAGCACATAAAATGACTGGAACAAAGGGTGATAAGATAAAACTGAGGCAGCTTTGCCAAAGCAAGTGTGGTGCAAGAGCTCCCATTCTATTGAAAGAAACGGGAATTATAAGCCCCATAATAGAAATAAAGATTGTGCTTTATGTCTCCAGTATAGACCCACTTCTACATCCATTCTAACTTCATGAAGCGAGTGAATCGCTACAAAAAATGAGAAATCATGGGAATTGTTTTCCAATCAGGATATCTTCTTTCTTTTTCTCTCCTTGTTTGAAAGAGGAGGGAAGGCTGTAAATTCTGGCTATGCACGAGCTGGTTTACATTGGATTAAATATTTGAGGGTCCCACCAACTTTTGTATTTATTACTATGTATTTAGCTGTTTATTATGCACAAATTTAGCCAGAAAAGACAGAAATATCAAATGTTATAAATATAGTGGTATACTGTACTCACATGAGTTAGTTTGTAAACAGTGGGTAGTGTCTTGTTGTGTAACTGTATCAATCTCAGAAAGAGGTCACTGGATTCAAAGAAGTGTTTTACTAAATAGATGCACCAAAGCCCCATTTGCTTACTATGCGTTCCCCACTTAAGACTAGAAATGTAGTATTAACTCGATTCGATTCATTTCATCAATCCTAGTAATTTGTTTCTCTTCAAAAAACTTACCTTCAACGTGATTTGATGATGATCTAAAGGTGAGCAAACTGAAGGATGCTATGTCGCAAATCTACCCAAAGCTACAGGTACTGCTCTTTCTTCAACTCACGTAGGACTTTATATATTCCTCTTGAAATCACGAAATACACACATGAAGTAAGAAAAGGAAATTACTTGGGAATTATTTATGTGACAAAATGTTTCTGAAAATATGTTTTCACCCATCCAATGTGAATATTCAGATGTATTTGTGAAACTTGAAATGATGAGTATCAAAACAAACTTATATGTGAGAATAGTAGTCTTCACGATAGGGGGTGAAACCATCAAAGTGAGATTAAATGGCTTCAGTTATGGTGGCACTGAACATATATAACAAAGGGAAATAGTTGTCACATGTCAGGAGTGGTACTATTGCAGAATTAATGTTCAAGGTGGTGAAAACCATGCCAACATAGACAAATACTCCCTCCGTCCCATAAAGATGTTCCCATCTGCTATTTTTGTTTGTCCCCAAAGATAGTCCCATTTCCAAAATTGTTAGGTTAAAATAATTGAACTTCCAAAATTGTCAATCAAGGAACAAGAGGATGGAGAATTAGATGGAGATGTGGCTCATATGATTAAAGCAGGTTTGGTTGAAGTCGAAGAGTGCCACATGGTTTCTATGTCATCTCGACATCCCCAATAGATTAAAGGGAAAAGTTTACCGCACAGCAATTAGGCCGGCACTGCTTTATGGCACTGAATGTTGGGCCGTGAAATAGTGTCACGTTCAAAAGATGAATGTAGCGGAGATGCATATACCACGATGGATGTGTGGGCATACAAGGAATGATCGATTGAGGAATGAGGTGATCAGGGGTAAAGTAGGAGTTGCGCCCATTAAGAATGAAATGAGGGAGAATCGTCTAAGGTGGTTTGGTCATGTGAGACGGAGATCGACTGATGCACCAGTTAGGAGGCCTGAAGAGTGGAGAAGTGATAAAATGGTGAGGGGTAGGGGAAGATCCAAGCACACTTGGATTAGGGTGATTGAAAACGATATGAATTTACTTGGATTGGATGAAAATATGGCGTTGAAGAGACTGGAGTGGGGGGGTAAAAATTCATGTGGGTGATGCGGGTTGATGATTTTTTTTGTTACTACTATTTTCATTTCCCTATCTATTATATGTTATTCTTATATATCATTATTTTTATTTTTATTTTTCTTCTTTCTCTTTTCATTTTTTTATTTTTTTCCCCACCTATTTCTTCTTCCAACTTATTTTCTTACATTTTTTCTTTCACGGTGACATATGAGGATTCATATTACCCGACTCCTAATTATTTTGGAACTAAGGCTTTGTTGTTGTTGTTGTTGTTGAAATGATTGAATAGTCAGATGGAACTATTGGATGGAGGGAGTATAATAGAAACATATATTACTGATGGGTGAAATATTACTGATGAATGTGTTTTCATCCATCCAAAGGATATATCTTTGGACCTATTTTATGCTCAATCTTGGGTGTTTTGATGCCCTTTTGGAGTGTTTATAGATACAGGGAAATGAAGGAAAAAGTCACGGAATATGTTTAAAAAGAATACAAAAGGGAACGATCGAGAGCGGAGCGGCAAAAGAGGAAAGAATGTAAATTCCAGAAGGACAAAATGAAAGATGACCTGGCATTCATTACCATTGGATAGTACTCATCGAGAGCTTTTCAACGCGTCTCAATCAGAGTCCGTAGGAAGAAGTTATGACCTCCAGAAGTTTGCCGAAGAAGGTACAAGTTAGCGAAGCACGAAGGGTAACAAGACAAACGAAGGAGGAGGCCGCACAAGAGGGCCGAGAACACAAGGCTATTTTTCATGCCCTGTGCGATCGCACACCTTAGTTAGGGCGGCTGCACAGCCCCGCACCAGCAACTTCAGCTTTTCCTTTTTCTCGTCGGGTTTGGCCCTCGTTTCCTAATTTCGACCCTCCTCTCTACCCCAAGTATAAATACAACAACTTCAGCCATATTTTTGAATCTCTTACACTTTAAAATTATTAGGTTTTGCTAGTTTTAAAGAAGAATTGAAGATCAAGGTTTTATTTATTTCTTGTTCTCTTTAATGGCCCTTCGCGGCTAAATTTTTGGTTCGTGGATTGGGTGATTAACAATTGGATCTTTATGCTATAGTTTTAATTCTTCCTATCTTTTTCTCATTCTTGTTTTTCTGATTGTTCTTAGGTTTCAATTGTATGATAAGATACTTTTGGCCTTTGAATTTAATTGAGTATAAATTGATGCACTCACGTGGATGATTTTTACATTGACCATTGTTGAGAAGATTAGATTCAAATTGCTGACAGACCAAGAAATCAAACGAATCTAGGTTCTAATGTTCTTATGATTTAAATTGAATCTCTTGATGTTTGTATTAACTTACCGAAAGATATAAACAAGATAATGATATTAGAATTGCAATTCGCACACCAAACGTCCCAGCCCTATATATTTGTGAACGAACCCTTGAATGAGATTGGTTCCTTTTTACATGATTTGAAATAACATAAAGTGATAATTGTTATGATTCTCAATCCATGAATTCTTTGTCTCCTTGATTTCTTTACTTGCTTTTAATTCTTGCTTTCTAAGATTAATAAACCAATCAATAAAATCCCTTGGTTAACTTTTACACTAATAAAATATACTTGTTCCACACGAGTCTATGTGGATTCGACCATTGTATTGTGCATACTACTACATTGATAAACTATTGCACTTGCTAGGTAATTTAATAAGAGGGAGATTTCCTCCATCAATTACCTGAGTGCCCTCAGAGATTGTAGCCAAATATCATATGCCTCTTTGAATAGAGTTAAAAATTAAGGGAAAGGGTTCATGTAATTGAGACAAGTAGTTAGATAAGGCCCGGTTGACTTAATTGGTCTTACTTGGCCTTGTAGTGAGAGGTTGATTTTTGTCGACAGAGTTAATCTGTTACACCTTCAACCCAAATCACCCCATAATCTATATAAAGGTACATTCCTGGTTACATTGAAGAAGCAAGTTGTAACTTTTAAGTTATTCATACTTATAAGTGAGAGAGCTTTTATTGTAGTCTGTCTACAAAAACATCCTAGTCTGAATTCCTCTCACCAACTTCTAACATGTTTTAGGCTTCTAGCATTTCTTATTTTCTGTTTTTCTTGCATCTCCCAGGAGATTAAGGAATCTGTGCAGTCGGATTTCAGACATCAAGTTTCCCTCCTCGTTCAGCCAATGATACAGGTAATTGCTTACTCCTTTTTAATATATATATACTCCTTACGTCCCGGGTTAAGCTTCACCATTTTGGTGAAGCACGAAAATTAAGAAAGCAATATATATATTCAAAAATAATGGGAGTGGGAGAAGGGTTGTGAGAGGGAAGAAGTGAGTGGATATGACAAGTGAGACCCATAATTTAAATGTGTGAGAGAGAAAGTTAGTGGGTATAATAGAATATTAATAAACGTTTTTCATTTTAGGAAAGGTGAAGCTTGTAACGGGACGCCCTTTTTGGGTAATTGGTGAAGCTTAAGCTGGGACGGAGGGAGTGTGTGTGTGGATAAGAAATAATATTATTAGAGAGAAGAAATGGTAGTAGTGGTGGAGCTGTCCTCCAATGGAATAGTATAAGCTGAAAACAAAACCAAGAACCAAAAAGAAATACAAGGAAATCAATCTACAAAATCATAAAACCCAGGAGTATATTATGTATTACTCCGAATTTCGTTAGATTTCTTAGTGTTTAAATTTGTTAATTGGAGTTATATTAACTTGCTATACTCTCTTCGTCCCATAATAAGTGTCATAGTTGACTTTTCAACTTTCTTAAGGATTGTGCTTTTCTTGTTTGGATTTTGCTTGCACCTCTATAAATTAACACTACAACTATTTCCTTTTAATAGAAACGCGAGACTTGTTATAGGACGAAGGAGGTATATAGAATTTATAGACATGAGCTTCCAAAAAATACAAAGTTGCCATAGCCTGTCCAGTCCTCAGGCCAACTAAGGGTCCCTGGCATGCTTGCATTAACACTACAACTATTTCCTTTTAATAGAAACGAAGACTTGTTATAGGTCGAAGAAGGTATATAGAATTTATAGACATGAGAGGAGGTATACTTGTGATAGTTTTTTTTTTTTTTTTCACTACTCACACACACACATGCACGCACAGAAGCGCCTAGGAGATAAATCTTAGGGAGAGAAAGCCTTCCCTCTAACTTCTGGGGGGATCGAACCCATGACCTCCAGGTTGGAAGCCATGAGCTCTAGCCACCAGACCAAATTCCCATGTGCTCGTAATAGTTTTATATAGATGAACTCAAGGTTTCATAGACGTTGACCAACACATGAGCTTCCAAAAAATACAAAGTTGCCATAGCCTGTCCAGTCCTCAGGCCAACTAAGGGTCCCTGGCATGCTTGCATTAGCCAAGTACATCTTCGGGAGAAGTAAATTGATATAAAAGAATATGCAGATATTAAAGAAATTATTGCTGCTAAATGGTTTCCTCTCCCAACCCCCGCTTGGCGGGGAGCGCTTGGCGCACTGAGGTTTGCCCTTTCCCCATTGCTGCTAAAGAACATCTGCGTGACTATTTGGTTTGACATTTTGTGTACATACATTTAGTGTTCAAGAGTGTCGGTCATTCTTGTATATGCAGGCTCTGGATGCTGCTTTTGCACATTATGAAGCAGATCAACAGAAGAGATCTGCCAAGAGTGGCGGAAAAAATGGATTTGTTTAGTAAAATCAGAACTTTTAAAACACTTTGCAACAGTGTCATAGCCCTAAATCATGTACTGCTGCATACAAAACTGTATATCTAAGAAATTTTGCTCAGAGAACAACAATACCTTAATTTAAGTGGAACAATATCTGTAAGTCTGTTGTCAGAAAGACAATTTATTTTTTTTTGTTCCAATTTCCAATCACACATTTAGTCAATACTTGGAATCCAATTTTACCTTGGAACATTTGCTTCTGGCATATTTTCAATCACATTTAGTGTGATTCATGAGTTTTGTTAATACCGTGAGTTTATGAAATTTAAGAAGCAAATTGCTAATGCAGTGTTCACTTCAGATTTAGGGAGATGAACCTATGTTAGATTTGGAATGTGGTTTGGACCGTGGTTTGAACCACAAAATCAAATCGCGGTTTAGATCGAACCAAACTGAACCATATCGGTTTGGTTTAGCTCGGTCTGAATTATTTTTTTTTTGGTTTAGCTCGATTTGGAATTTTTTTAAACTGATGCTAGCGGTTTGACTTCTAAATTTGCTGAACTAAACCGAACCATTTCCACCCCTATTTGCTTATATGGATTTGAAACCGCTCAAGCCTAGATTCCACTCCTGCGTTTTTGCCATAAAAAATACTTCTACTTGTAAGAATCTCAATTCCATCACAAAATTTAAAATATTTGTAGTCTACAACATTAAACAATATCATATGTCTATACTTTTTCCGTCCCATTCGAAAAGATATAAAGTTGATTTTGCACGAGAATTAACGAGAGTGTATAGTGGAGTACTCCATCCGTCCCGTCCGAAGAGGCACAAATTTCTTTTTTGAGTGTCCCATTTGAAAAGTCACAACCCAAAAATAAAAAATGGAAACTTTTTTATTACTTCTTTATTTGTGGGATCCACTTGTCATACTCACAATAACTATCAACTAACTGTTTCCTATCCCACTTTCTCTTTCTCACATCACTTTTTAACTCACAACATTTATTCAACTATATCTTTTTTCTCTTTCCTACATCTCTTTTCTTAATTCTCGTGCAAGACTAAAACTTTGCCTCTTCGGACGGGACGGAGGGAGTAGTTGTTAGTATAAAAGTGATGTATGAGAGAGAAAGTGAGATAGAAAATAGTTGTGGATAGTTATTGTGAGTATGACAAGTAGATCTCACAAATAAAGAGATTTAAAAAATTCAATTTTGGAAGTGTCTTTTTAAATGGGATACCCAAAATAAAAATTTGTGCATTTTCGAATGGGACGGAGGGAGTATATGTTTTACATTTTTATGCCCATTACTAATATTTTACGTACACTACAAAAATTTCACATTTTGTGGTGTGACTGCATATTTTATTTTGTAGAAACGCATGATTGAAGATGGTTGGGGGAACTTAAATAAGCTCATAATCAAAATCATATACGAAGTAGTTTACCCTTGCACGTAGACCATATTATATAATACTCCCTCCGTCTCATTTCAAGAGTCCCTTCTATAAATGACAAGTTTTGAATATATTTATATCCTTATAATTTAAATATATTTACAAAAAAATCATTCATTATACCATTATAATGTTAACATATTTAAAAAAAATTCAATCATTAACTACTATTCCCTATTCCACATTTAACTTTTACGTTCTCTCTCCTCTAATCTTCTACACACTTTAAAAAAATTCAATCATTAACTACTATTTCCTACCTCACATTTAACTTTTACATTCTCTCTCCTCTAATCTTCTACCCACTTACAATTTTTTATTCGTTTTTTAAAAATTTTCTTAAAAAAGGTGAAATACCCGAGGACCCTTGGTCTGGAATGGAGGGAGTATGATTTAACTGTTCAAATATTTTCGCAAACTATTTATATATTTTCTTCGTTGCAGCAGCTCAATATGCACAGTTTGATATTTTTGGTCAACTTAATTAATCTTTGCCCATAATTTTATTAATATCTCGATATTTCTATACAATTCTAAAATTGTTATTGATAATATTTATAACATGAAAATAATAATAATTTTTAAAATTGTATAAAAATATCTAGATTTTCATAGAATTATGATTAAAGCTCAATTGAGATATTTGACCAAATCTACAATCAGTAGCGAAAATAGAATTTTTTTCAAAGGGGGTTAAAAAAATATTATAGTGTAATTTTTACTTAGATTGAAGGGGACTAAAAACATAATTTTTAGAGGTATAAAACCATTTTCTTCAAAATTAAAAATTAAAGGTTTTAAACTGTCACATTTCAATATTAAAACGGGTAATGTAACTTTGAGTCTTTGAGTTGCCTCGCCACGGTCTACAATAACTACAATATGTGCACATGGGGCAAAAGGAGTCTATATAACACTTTTAATAAGGTTTAGTTATCATTCTCTCTCTCTCTCCCTCCTTGGACAATTTTGAAGGTTCAAACTAAATTTGATTTATCGATATTTTGAATTAGAAAATTGTTATTCATCCTCTCAACATTACTAAATATTTTCGCACTATTAAATTTATTCAAAAAATTAAACATTCAGCATTAGATACACCGTCATTATTACTATTTTATCCTTTAAAATTCCTAAATAATCACCCACTTAAATTAATAAAACACACCACACACAATCTTTATCTCCTCCGATCATCTTCTCCACCAATCTTCATTCTCTCCAACCAATCTTCATTCTCTTGTACTTAAACCCATCGATACTATAAAATCTCTCCTCCCCTTAATCAAGAGGAGTCTTGCTCGGCCTTGGAGGAATGCCTTCCTCGGTATTAGGCTTCTGATTGGGCCTTAGTCATTTTATGCCTGTTATGTTCATGGTCGACATAGGGAAATGACGAGGTGACTAGACAAGCAAAGGTATGGTAGACTCACTCCCTTTGTCGTAATTAATACTTGTATGAATTATATTTTAGGTTGAATTCATTGGGCTTGCCCAATCACAAATTCACGTTCGTATCTCGATTTATACCGTTCAATAGCATTTTTGTAATAATTGTCTTGCGGGGTATTAAGTAATGTTTCCTAGTCAATTTCCGATTCTCTCAATTAATTACTGATTTTAACCATTCGTAAGCTGGGGTGAACGTGTTGGGTTTGTTGTCCCGTCGTTGTCGGAAAGAATGGCGACATTATACGAAAGAAACACACCTTTACCCAAACTTTGCAATTAAAAAAAAAAAAAAAAAAATCCCAAAACGGCTAACTTACATGGACAAACGTCATCGTCACTCAAATCAAGATCCAAAATTATAATACAGCAAATCATAAACAAAAACAAAGAAACCAAATTAAGCATCAACAGAATTCATTTCATTTGATTGATTGATCGATCCTGGGTAGCTAGCTAGAAGGGAGGAGGGGTGGCCTGGAATCCCAAAAAGGGGCGTCCGTAAGGAAGATCAGAAGAAGAAGAAAAGGAATCGGAATAATGGATAGTGTCTTTAACCTTGTGAAAACCTTTGCTGAAGACTCCAAAACCGAAGAGAACTCCGATTGTTATCACGGCGGCGATCAATAGAATGCACAGAGTGCACATCTTACACCCGCAACACATCGCTCTCTATAATATAATTCACCCAAATGCAGATCGATCGATTTTCAAATCTGAAATTTTACGGAAGATTTGCTTGCTTGGAGAATTCGCCCAACGAACCCAACGAAGGAGGAGGGATTTATAAAGAGAGATAGTTGAGGAGTGCAGGGTTGGAAGACTCTCTCCTTATCACTGAAACAAACAAGCGGTTACTCTACGCATTGTTTTTTTTTTTTTTTTTCTTTTTCAAAACGAAAACTATTCCTCTCCTTATTTGTTTCTATTTGGGTTTCGGATCTCGGTCTCCTCATTAGTATTATGGGGTCAAATTCGATGAAAAAAGGAAAAATCTCCCTAAGGCCCCTCTTTCCAGATTTTTTTCCCCTTAAAGAAAACTTTTTTATAAATCCCAAATAAAGAGTTATTTTCAGATTCAAATTCCCTAGACACCCCTAGGCTCCTCCTTTCATCACGTCATTTCCTATCTTCTCCCCATTTTAATCTCTTTACTCTCTCTCTCTCACAGACACAGTAAAAGTTTTCTCTCTCCCAACCATCTCCGACCGTGGCGACCTTCTAGCGAACTCCGACGACGCAGTGTTTCTCCTTTCTTCCCTTCGTCTTTTCTCCTGATCTTCCCCCTCTCCGCATGTGCACTCACACTCGCTTACAAGTCTCAATCACTAAAGGATACCGCTTTAGTGAGGAGAACCAAATCAATATTCGACGGGAACCTAATCAACGTCCTGGAATTTGAAGCCCTACGTAGGCTTTGCCTCCATATAGTTTCTCCAAATGACAAAACAATTAATTTACAATCTCGAATCGGAATCATTCAATTTCGGTTAGTGGTGAAAAACAAATAGGGAAGTACCGATCGGCGACGGAGAAGAGAGCGGTGGAATCGGAGGATGAGAAATCGAAAAGTATGTCGGAATCATCATAAAAGAAACGACGAACAAATCGGTAAATAACCGGACCACATCGGCTCTACCCACATGACTTTTGGAACGTCAAATCTTTGATTTCTATCACCGATTCTCGAAATGAATCTTTATATCGCGTATTACGTTCATTATTTACATCGGTAATTACCAGTCACTTGCTCCCGAGTTTCCAAACGGAAAAATTCCTCGAGGGCCCTTGTGTTCAGATTTTATTTACATCGGTAATTACCACATGACTTTTGGAACGTCAAATCCTCCTCGCCTCCCCCTCCCAAGTTATAAATTTAATGAAAATTTATAACTTGTTTTTTGTTACTTATAAGACTTTTTAAAAAAGTCTTATAAGTTACTTATAAGACTTTAAAATGTCTTATAAGTTACTTATAAGACTTTTTACTTAAAAGACTTTTTAAAAAGTCTTATAAGTAACTTATAAGACTTTAAAAGGTCTTATAAGTTACATATAAGACTTTTTAAAAAGTCTTTTAAGTAACTTATAAGACTTTTTTAAAAAGTCTTACATGTTACATATAAGATTTATTAATAAGTCTTATAAGTAACTTATAAAACTTTTTTTATAAGTCTTATAAGTAACTTATATAAATTTAGGTTTTTTTGTTACTTATAAGACTTTTTAAAAAAGTCTTATATGTTACTTATAAGACTTATTAATAAGTCTTATAAGTAATTTATAAGACTTTTTTAATAAGTCTTATAAGTAAAAAGACTTACTAAAAAAAGTCTTATAAGTTACTACTTATAAGACTTTTTTACAACACGGTTTTCAATGTTCAAATAGGTCTTATAAGTAACTTATAAGACTTATTAAAAAGTCTTATAAGTACTACTTATAAGACTTTTTTACAACACGGTTTTCAATGTTCAAATAGGTCTTATAAGTAACTTATAAGACTTTTTAAAAAGTCTTAAAAGTAAAAAGACTTATTAAAAAAAGTCTTATAAGTTACTACTTATAAGACTTTTTTTACAACATAGTTCTCAATGTTCAAATAGGTCTTACAAGTAACGTATAAGACTTTTTAAAAAGTCTTATAAGTTACTTATAATTTTTTTTTAAAAAAGTCTTATATGTTACATATAAGACTTATTAATAAGTCTTATAAGTAACTTATAAGACTTTTTCCTTTTACGCTTCAGCTTACTGCTTTTTCCTTTTACGCTTCAGCTTGTAACTATTGCATATGCAGTAGCTCTTGGGCTTTGATTGATAGCAGGCAGATTAGACCTAGACCCCAAAATACCAACTAATTTGCATGAACTAAGAACGAAAAGTTTAATATACAAGTTTAATAATCTCATTAATTTGCATCAAAATATATGTTAGTACTACTAGTTTGATTCGTCTCGACGATACGAGTAAAACGGTGGTCTCAGATTTTTTTTTCGACTTCTAGATCTTAATATATTGTAGATTAAAGTTTTTGGGGGAAAAAAAAAAGAGAGACAGCTGGAGGAGAGAGAGACGGGCCGGAAGGAGTTTAAGTTTTTTCAAGTGAGGGGTGTCTAGGGGAATAAGTATCTCACATGGTTTAAATTGGGCTTTAATCTGGGCTCAGGGGCCCTAGGGTCCGTTGGCCATGAAAAAATTATCAAAATAGCCCTTAAATAACTCACGTGAGCGGTATATGTTATTCTATTACACTCAATAACCAACTTGTGGAGTAAGTTGTAACAAATATAAATTCGATAACCAATTGAAACGTCTCTACAAACTCAGGTAACTAAAATGCGATTTGCCCTATTTTTTTTTTATCAAAATTTACTATAAACCTACTTTGCTTATGTTCCAAACTAGAATTACTCTTATATTTGGGTATAAAAATAATTTTTTTTTCACATTTTTAAAATAAATAATAATAAAATCTCATATTTTATTAAACAATTTGCTCATATATAATTATGTTACAAGAATATAATTACTGTGATACCAATATGCCTAAAGGTGTGTTATAAGAAATTTTGATTTAGGTATACTCCCTCCGTTCCGGCCGAAGGTGTACACTTTTTTCAAATCACGCAAATTAAGAAAATAGGAGGGAAGAAAATATGTTGTGAGTGTAATAGTGAATTAGGAGAGGGAATTAACGGAGGAAATAGTAAATTTGAAAAGTGTTCTGAGTGTAATAATGAATTAGGAGAGAGAATGAATGGAAAAACTTCTAACGGGACATTCATTTTGGCAAAAAGTGAAGCTTAAACCGGGACGGAGGGAGTATAGTGCATGCGGACTTCAGTAAATTACTTCAGTAAATTACGCGAGTTTATATAGGTTTTTGTTTGAGTTAATTTTGTTTGAGTTAATGGTCCTTAAGGAATTAAACCTTTCTATTTTCACGTCATGTTATAAAATTAACACGTTTACTTATGGATTTGGGGCTAGAGTGCGTTAATGCACACTCTATTCGATATTGTTCGTCCGTTTTAATTTCGACGGTTTATATTCATGGGTTATTTTGAGGGATTTTAGACAAATTTTTTTGTCTCATGCTTTTTTTTTTTCGTTTTCAAGTCTTATCTTAAATGTCGTCTACTACACTCGATTTCGATGTAGTAAAACTGCAATGACCCTAAATCCGTTTAGACTAATATGCATGTATTATAATTTAGCTAAAGTATTTAGTGACTAATTTTCCATCACTAACTTTATACTCCCTCCCTCTGTCCCATAAAATCTTACCCATTTTGCTATTTTGGACGTTCCACTTTAAAGTCACACTTTCCTAAAAAAGTAACTTTTTAATATTTTTTTATTTATGGGACTCACTTGTCATACTCACAACAACTATCCACTTACTATTCTCTACCCCACTTTCTCTCTTCTACCCACTCATAACTCCTACTTTAATAACATTACATATATTCACTCCTTATTTTTTGTTTTCAACAATAAACGAGTAAAATAACGTGGAACGGAGGAAGTATGTTCTGTTCTTAAATTATCTTATTATATTTTCCTTGAATTTTTGAGTGTATGTGGAGTGGTTAATTAGTACTCTTGGTTTGATTGGTAGATTACCTAGGGCTTTGACCGATGCAAAATTAGTGGAGATGGTTGCTTACTGACATTCTTTTTAATTTAATTAGGAACACAAATGTATTTGAACTGGTATTCTTATCCGTGCAAGGTGACTCGTGTCAATTGAAAACAATTTGGCAAAAGATAATTTCTATTGATTACAATGGCATTATTTATAGTACAAAGTATATAATTGAAAATGTCTAAAGATATACATAATCACAATTTGTAAATAAAAATATACATCTGAATATTCTAGTTGAGAAAATGAAGAAAACAAATATGTAGATGAATCAGGAGAGTTAAGGAGAGAATTTGAGAAGAATCAGGAGGATCATTCATTCTGATAATCAGGAGGATCATTCTGATTCTTAATACGCCCCCGCAAGATGGACGGTCCGGGAGTGAGTCCAATCTTGGAGATAAGAGACAATAACCGTGCACGGGAGAGTGGTTTCGTGAGTGCGTCGGCCCGGTTGGTCATTGCGGAGATATGTTGAACTCGAAGCTTGCCCGGAGTGAACTTGTTCCCTACGAAATGAAAGGCAAGTGCGAGGTGTTTCATTGCAGGTGAAAGACGGGATTGGCGGAGTAATTCGCGGCGCGAGGTCGTCACAATAAATTACCGGTGGAGTGGAAGAGGAGATGCCGAGCTCGACGGAAGATTGTTGACCCATAAAAGTTACTCATGGTAGTAGCGGTACTGACACGAAATTCGGCCTCAGGTGGAAGAACGGGCAAGAGCCCGTTGTTTCTTGGAAGACCAGGCTATAGGATTGCGACCAAGATAAATAACAAACCCAGTGGTGGAGATAAAGTCATCTTTGTCACCCGCCCAATCGGCGTCACAAAAGGCATGAAGTAGTTGAGGAGAGTTTTTGAAAATTTGGATACCCATATGGAGAGTACCATGAAGATACCGAAGAAGTCTCTTGAGAGCAGACCAGTGTGATTCTTGTGGGTGATGTAGAAACTGAGCAAGTTTGTTGACAGTGAAGGCGATGTCCGGACGAGTGAGGAAAGGTATTGAAGGCTTAGATGATAGCTCGGGATTCGGTGGGGTTGTGTATGGGTGTCCGGGGGTGGGCCGAGAGAGGTGGGTAGGTTGACATGGGCGTTGGAGATGGTTTTGAGTTGTGCATGTCATGGCGGGTGAGAAGATCAGTGATGTACTTGGACTGAGAGAGGAGTATACCGTGAGGGTTAGGAGTGATCTCTATTCCAAGAAAGTAGGACAAGGGACCCAAGTCTTTTAAGGAGAACCGAGTGGAGAGACATTGGATAAAGGTTTCTAGAGAGGAGGTGGAAGAGCCCGTGATGACTATGTCATCAACATAGACGAGGAGGAGGAGGTGATGAGAGTTTTTGTTGTAGGTGAAGAGAGAGGGGTCGGCAATGGAGGGGTCAAAGTCGTATGAAAGAAGGAATTGTTTAAGGGCGGTGTACCAAGCACGTGGTGCTTGTTTGAGACCGTAAATGGCTTTTGAGAGCCGACACACATGGGAAGGTTTGGATGGATCTTGAAATCCGGGAGGTTGTGACATAAACACAGTTTCGGAAAGATCGCTTTGAAGGAAGGAATTGTTGATGTCAAGTTGGCGTAGGGGCCAACCTTGGGTGATGGCAAGAGAGAGAATTAGACGGATGGTGACGGGTTTGACTACGGGACTGAAGGTTTCGGAGTAATCAAGTCCGGGGCGTTGATGAAAGCCCTTGGCAACAAGTCGAGCCTTGTATTTTTGGATGGAGTTGTCGGGGTTATATTTAATTCGAAAGACCCATTTGCATCCGATCACATTGGGTGCTTCATGGGATGGTACTAGTGACCAAGTTTTGTTTCGCATTAATGCATTATATTCCTCTAGCATGGCGGCATGCCAAAGGGGTGAGGCTAGCCTGTTTGGTGGAGGTGGGGAGGGAGGTGGAGGAGGGTAGGGTTGCAAGTTGGGCATATTTGGGGTTGGGTTTACGAATGTTGTTGAGGGAGCGGGTAGTGATGGTACGGCTGGGATTAGGAGGTGGAGGAGGGGGTGGGTTGGGAGCGGGGCTTGAGGAGGACGGTGGTGAGTTGGTGTGGGTGGGCAGGTCATTGGTTTCGGCTAAGGTTGGTGAGGCGGGTAGAGGGTCGGATGGTGGGGCGGTGTCGGAGAGTTGGACAGCAGGAGTAATATTGGTGGTTGCATGGCTATTAGGATTTGTGTGGTTGGGTTGTGGAGAATTGCATGGAGAGGTTGGAGGGGTAGGTACTGTAGGTGTAGAGATAATAGGCAGTGATATAGAGCACCATTCAGCTGGAGTAATTTGAGAGGTTTGGCCAGGGGTAGTTGCGAGATGTGGATAAGGAAACTCGGTTTCGACAAATTTGACATGTCTAGAGGTGTATATGCGGTTTGTGGATGGGTCTAGACAATGGTATCCACTTTGTGAGGGAGAGTAACCGATAAAAATGCATGGGCTGGATTTGGGTGCAAGTTTATGTGGAGCATAAGGACGAAGCCAAGGATAGCAAAGGCATCCAAAACTTCGGAGTTTATCATAATTTGGTGATTTTTGAAATAAGCGGAGATAGGGAGAATCATTGTGAAGAGTGGGAGTCGGCATGCGATTTATAAGGTAGCATGCGGTGGTGAGAGCATGGGGCCAAAAGGAGAGGGGAAGTTTAGCATGAGAGAGTAAGGTAATACCGGTTTCAACTAGATGTCGATGACGACGTTCGAAAAATCCGTTGTGTTCGGGAGTATGAGGTGGTGATGTAAGATGAGAGATACCACTTTGAAGAAGTGAGGGAGTGAGTTTTAGGTATTCCCCACCGTTCTCGGAGAAGAATTGAATAATGGGACGGGAAAAGTATTTTTCGACTAATAATTTGAAACGATTAAAAGTAGCAAAAGTGTCGGATTTGTTTTTCAAGGGGTAGAGCCAAGTATATTTTGTGAAGTGGTCTACAAAAATAACATAGTATTTGTAATTGTCGTACGAGTATAGTGGGGAGGTCCAAACATTCGAAAAAACAAGTTCAAGAGGAGCATGAGATTCAAGAGTAGAAGTAGAAAAGGGTAGTTTGTGACTTTTGTTAGTGTCACAAGCATTGCAATTAGAATAGGATTTTGGGGAGATGGGTAAAGAAAATTGTTTTTGAATTGTTGAAATAATGGTGGGTGCGGGATGACCAAGTTTGTGATGCCACGAAAGAAGGGAGGTAGTGGCAGTTAGGGTTTGAGGTGATGTCGGATGCCAGAGATAGACACCATTATCAAGCGTACCTTGAATTAGAGTGTGGCCGGTGGAGATTGCTTTGAAAAGAAAGGAAGATGCGGAGAATTCAATGATTGCATCATTATCTCTACAAAACTGGGAGACTGAAATGATATTTCTAGAGATGGTGGGAACGTGTAGGACATGGTGAAAATAGAGGGTGGAGTTGTGGGTTGAGAGATTGAATGATCCAAGGTTGGAGATGGGAAGGGAGGAGCCATCACCTATTGTTACGCCGTCATTGCCATGATAAGGGGTGTGATTGATAAGAGTTGAGAGAGAGTTGGTGATGTGATGAGTGGCGCCACTGTCCACCAGCCATGACGTGGAGCGGGTGGTGTTAGGTGCTGTGGCGGTGTGTACATGAGGGCGAAGATGAGAGATGGTTGGTGTGGGTGAGGAGAATAGGGAAAGATATGGATAGTCCTTCTGGAATTGAGGACAGTGGGTGGCGACATTGTTGGGTTTTATGGATCCATGCGCAGCGGAATTAAGCATAAAATTAACACAAAAACCCAAGCCCTAAGATCCGTTCTATACGATTAAATTGAATTGCTATAAGATAGAATTTACCAACCTAAATTGCTTTCCGGTCTTGAGCTATCGAACGGATAATTATGTGATTCGTAATCACAAACTTTTGATCTTCAAATCTTCGAATCTTCAACTCCTTTGGATCTTCAGATTTGAACTCTAGGTCTTTGATTTGTTTGAACAAAACTAAGACCCTCTTTTGGTAATCCACACAAATATGAATGTCGAGAACAATTCTCGGGTTGGGAATTGCTAGATTCCTAAAACTTATGGAAGAATATTGAGAGTATTTTGTTATGATTTTTTCTTGAAAATTTCGGCCAGACTTTTAGGTCTGACAGACCCCTTGTATTTATACTACAATAGTAAGAATACTTCTCCTAATCGTATTAGGAGAGACAGGCTGTCAAAAACGCGTACGAGTTCGATATGTCGCGCGGTATATTAAGCCCTTGGCTTGATATGTCGCGCGATATATATAGCCAGATACAGAAACTCTCAACCATTCTTCCTCCGGTTTAACCAATTCATTCTATTTGTGTGTGACCCAATATGATTACATTATGTTGGCAATGAGTTTGATCATATCGAACCTCATAAGACATAAGCGGACTCTAGCAAGCCATTATGTCTACCCAAATAATATAACGTAAGAGTTCACGTTTCCAATGGTACACTTCCATTTCTCCCTTTGTCTCACGATGTTATATTGAACACAAGTCATGGTCCACGTCAACTTGTATTTGTTCAATGCTTTCTCGATCTTGAGTATAATGATAGTCCAATCATATTGGGGTGTGGCCACACGCTTTCATCATTATCACTCATTGAGGGGCCCAAGCAAAACATCTCTCTTTCGAGGGACAAAATTCCATCTTGACTTATCATCCTTCCCATCATGAATCCGATCATGCCAAAGATAGCCTTTATAGATATCGTGTTAAGATACCTTTTGACTAAAATCAAACATGACTTTCATCATATGTAAGGTTATGATACTCTCAGGTCTAGGGACTACATGAAGTGACCATATGAGATTTAATTATGACATTTGACCATGACATAAATCTCATACGGGTCATGTCCGATCACTTGTTCTCTAACAAGTACTCATAATTTCAATGTGCATCTCTACGCATATAATCATCACATGATTATCCATTGACAATTATACTAATTATTCTCTTAATAATCGTGGACGGAGATTATTACAATAAATATGCAAACTATATAATAATCAAATAATAAACATAAACGATAAAGATGATACATAACGGTTTTCAGTTAAACATAACTAAAGCCTAGGGCATTACACCAACAGTCTCCCACTTGCACTAGGCTCCATTTATGTATCGAATACTCATGGATCTAACATGCCCATCATGCTTCTGCCTATGCGAGGATCTTTGTAAGTGAATCCCATATGTCATCATCGGTTGATATTTTGTATATCTTAACGTCTTCTCATTCTTTATGAATTCCTTGAAGAACGTCTAAGTGAGTGTTTGGATCACTGTTGTGACCTTGGTTCCATTGTTTGCACAAGTGGCACCACTATTGTCATAACAAAAGTTTCACCGATTAGTGATACTTGGAAAAACACTTGGAGTATTTCCAAAATACTAAATGAACTTTTGATCCAAACTGCCTCTTTTAGCCTCATCATATGTTGCTAAAATTCGGCCTTAGTAGTAGAATAGGCTACAATTTCTGCTTGGAACTCTTCCAACAAAATTGCACCTCTAATAAGCATAAACACAAATTCTAATTGCGATTTTAAATTAACTTTTTTAGTTTGGAAGCTAGCACCTATGTAACCCTTACAACAAGATTAACTTCCAATCTTTCAAATACCAAGAACATATCCTTAGTTCTTCTTAAGTACTTAAGGATCATCTTGACTCCCATCCAATGGTTTATATCAGGATCAGATTGGTATCGACTCATCATGCTTATAGCATACGAGACGTCGAGTCTAGTACAAATCATGGCATACATGACAGATCCAAGTGCCGCAAAGATATGGAACTTCATTCATTCCCTTTTGCTCATCAGTTGTCATAAGACAATGAATATTGCTAAGAGAAATACCATGACCCATTGACAAGCTACTCTTCTTAGACTCTTCTAAGAATCTTGTCAATGTGAACACTTTGACTCAAACCAATTTATCCTTCTAGATCCATCTTTATAGATCTTGATGCCAAGGATGTAAGCGGCTTCACCCATATCTTTCATTGAGAAACCTTTCCTTGACCAAGACTTAACAGTCTTAAGTGTCGGAACTTGTTTTTCCAATGAGTAAGATATCATTGTAATAAACAATAGAAATAATACTACGCTCCCACTGAATTTCATGCATACACAAGATTCATCTTTGTTCTTTGATGAAGTCAAACTCTTTGACCAATTCATCAAAACGAAGATTCCAATTCCTTGAAGCTTGCTTCAATCCATTTCATGGATCTTTGCAACATGCATACTCTATTAGAGTTTCTTGGATCGTCAAACTATTCGGGTTGTGTACTATACACATCCTTAATAATCTTTCCATTTAAAGAAATTCGTTTGACATCCATTTGTCATATCACATAGTCACAATATGTGATAATGGCAATTGAAATTCTAACAGACTTCGACATTGTAACTGGCGAAAAAGTTTCAACATAGTCAATACTATGAATTAACCTAAATCCCTTTGCTACAATCCTTAGTCTTGAAAGTATACACCTTCACATCCATGTCGGTCTTTGAAGACCTACTTGCACCCTTTAGTTTTTACACTTTTAGGTAGTCCAATCAAGTTCCAAACTTGATTGTTTAACATGGATTGTAATTTGGATTCCATGGTTCCTAACCATTTATCCAAATTAGGAGAGGACATCGCTTCTTGATAGCAAGTAGGATCGTCATTCTTAATGACTTCTACTTCATCACTTTCCGCAACGAGAAATCACTATTTCTTGAGTTTGGATTGTAACCTATCCAATCTACGATGGACTTGTGCATCTTGAACCGGTTTCACAACTCCTTTGTGAACTTGGTTCTGTCTCTACTCTTGGTTCCATATTATTTTCGGGTTCTTGAACTTCTTTCAAGATTAATTTTACTCCCACTAGATTCTTTATTGAGAAACTATTTCTCAAGAAACAAATCGTGTAGAGCAACAAACATTTTGTTCTCTTTGTGATTGTAAAATCAATAACCGAAAATAACCTTGTCAGATTTGGTGCTAACTTATAAGAGACAAGTCTCTTTACATAAGATTCGCAACCCCAAATCTTCATGAAAGACAAACTAAGTTTTCTTCCATGCCACATCTCATGTGGGGCCTTAGAAACCGATTTAGTAGGGACTCGATTCAGTGTAACCGCATTATTTCTAATGCATATCCTCAAAAGGAAATAGGAATAGGAAAGTCTAATTGACACATCATCGAATGAACCATGTCCTACAAGGTTCAATTCCTCCTTTCAGACACGCCATACAATGTGGTGTTCCGGGTGGAGTCAACTCTGAAACGATTTCATAGTTTTGAGATGATTGTCAAACTCTTGGCTCAAATATTCATTACCTCGATCCAATCGAAGTACTTAATAGTTTTGCCAAGTTGTTTTGCACTTCATCTTGAAATGTTCGAAACATCTCAAACGATTCACCTTTGGACTTCATCAGATAGACATAATCATATCTAGATAAGTCTTTAGTGAAATATGATGAAATACCGAAATCCTCCCCTAGCAATGCTGCTTAATAGTTCACATACATCTTATGTATAATGACCAATAAGTCACTAGCCCTCCCACTATTTTAGTGTAGGGTGGTTTGGTCGATAATCCCAATAAATAAGATCCAAATTCCTCAAATGATTCATGGTCATATGAGTCTAAAAGTCCATGTTAATGGAGTTTAGATATATGTTTCTTATTTATTTGACCAAGCCGGCAATGCCATATGAACGCGTTGTTCATATCGTTCGGTTCAGAAATTCCATTTATATTTTAGATATCTTCAATATTATTTTGTTTCTCATCTTCAAGGATATGAAGACCATTTAATGACATATGCATTACAATAAGGCATATTATTAAATAAATATAAAACTTCTTACTTTCAATAAGAAAATTATATCCTTCATCATCCATATAAGAAACGAAAATAATACTCATACTCAAATCCGGAACGTAGTCATACTTGTTCAAAACAAGTACTACTTCACAAGGTAAGGTGACTTCATAAGTTCCTATGGCTAATGTAGCAACCCTTGCTCCATTCTTATGCATTGGTTTAACTTTACCTTCTTTGAGTAGCTTTCTATTCTTTATTCCTAGCACATTCTTTTACAAATGTGGGATCGAATCCGGTATCATATACCCAAGAACAAGAAGTCGAAAGGAAAATATCTATCATATAGATACTTGAAGTAGTAGCAATCATATTGCCCTTCTTCACCTTTTTAGGCCTTCCTAATAAGTAATAAGCCTTGCAACTTTGCTTCCAATGACAATCTTATTGCAATGATAGCAAAATGCATCCTTTTGAGACACTTTGGGTTTAGCCTCTTTGGCTTTGACAACATTTGTCCTAGGTCTAGCAACTTTTGCTTTACCTTCTTTTCCTTCCTTTATGAACCCTTTTCTTGTGTCAACCATTAACACAATTTGCGGATTGCTCCTTCTTTCATCTCATGAATTAAGAGCCTTCACCACAACATATATCTTTTGCCTAGCTTGCACTTGGAACATTTCCCTTGTGCGGTGTGCTAGAACAAAAGTAGTTATCATGTGCTCAAGGTTCTTCATAAGAGCCTTTAAACATGATGGCAATTACAAGGCAAGCAATATTGTCAGAATCATCAATATGTTTCTAATGTTGCTTCCTTATTTGTCCTTTGCAACATTTGCAGTGGGTTCAGTAGGAACGGATTCGTCAAGAACGTACACTTTTACCTAAGAACCATTCTTTAGGCTTCTGATCCAATCGTAATTAATTGTATCGTTCCTTTCGAACTTTGTCCTTCATAAGGACGAATCGCAATTATCATTATGTAATGCTACTTCTACAACAAAATATACAAATTATATGAACACATATCAATATCAACACATTTATCATTTAAGAGCAAATAATGTATTTTACAAATACTCCCACTAAATCATACACCTTCCAATGCAAATAAGCATAATATGCATTTAATGGGCTAAGATCCAACTTTAATTTAATCTCAAGTACGCTATGGCGCACCGCTCAAGATCAAACTAATTAGGTAGAAAACATCAATCATATCATATATGACTCTTAGGATCTTTTATGAGATTTATTTAAGACATCATATGTCCAAGCATATTTTAATCTCATCTTATGCCTTGGGTCCAAAACCATTTTGATAACCCAATTAAGTTCATCCATTTTAAACGTATATGAACCACCATTTCCTCATCTTGCTCGCAAACGAAATAGAATCAAAGTACCTTGCCATGGCAAGCCCACCCAAAACTATCCGAGTGGTCTCAAGTGTTTTAATCATGGACTGGCATAAAGAACTTAAAAGTTAAATGAAGGTTCTTTAAGGTAGATTATAAGCTTATCAGCAAAGATAGTCATAATCATGCACCAGGTGAGTTCTCAGGGAGATAGGTGAGCCACAAGGACTACTTAAGTACCAACTCTTCCTTAGACAGAACTCTCCTAGTTATGCACAATTAGAAATCGGCTCTGATTTGGCAACATAATCACTACCTTTTATAAATAATTAGTTTCCTTTTAAATTTCGCGTAATTATGACTTGTTTCCATAAACAATCATTAAAATCCAAAATTTACAATGTCTAAATCTAAACATATTAGGAAACTATAATGCAATGTTTCAACTAAACATTTTAGGAAATCACAATTCAATGTTTCAACTAAACATCTAATAAAATTCTTAACACTTAAGAACAAATAATTCATGCATCGCAACAATTAATAAAAACACATTTAAATTAATTAAGCATGCATCATAAACAATGAATTAATCTAGCATAGCCCTATAAATTTTATTTTCAGAAATTTATAGCATCCAGATTAAGACATAAAACATCTCAGATTGTAAACACAATCACAGAATAGCAGAAAAATTAAACAAGCGGATTACGCCCGATTTGGCTTATTATGTCGCGTGACATAACTAGCCGGTGGCTAGTTATGTCGCGTGACATAACCGACTGTTACCGAGATTTCCTCTGTGGCCTACTATGTCGCACGACATAGGTAGCCGATTCGCGAGATTTCGATTTCAATCAATTCAGATTACATGTAATTAAATCATATAAAACAACCCTTTTACAGATTTAATTCAACATAATTCGAAAACGATTTTCACATTGTTTCACATAACAATCAAAATTCTATCGCATACAAAAACATGCAACGAACATATAAACAATTTATATAATCATTCTAGCATGTTAATTCAAACTTAACCATACGAACGGGGCTCTGATACCACTGTTGGGTTTTATGGATCCATGCGCAGCGGAATTAAGCATAAAATTAACACAAAAACCCAAGCCCTAAGATCCGTTCTATACGATTAAATTGAATTGCTATAAGATAGAATTTACCAACCTAAATTGCTTTCCGGTCTTGAGCTATCGAACGGATAATTATGTGATTCGTAATCACAAACTTTTGATCTTCAAATCTTCGAATCTTCAACTCCTTTGGATCTTCAGATTTGAACTCTAGGTCTTTGATTTGTTTGAACAAAACTAAGACCCTCTTTTGGTAATCCACACAAATATGAATGTCGAGAACAATTCTCGGGTTGGGAATTGCTAGATTCCTAAAACTTATGGAAGAATATTGAGAGTATTTTGTTATGATTTTTTCTTGAAAATTTCGGCCAGACTTTTAGGTCCGACCCACTTGTATTTATACTACAATAGTAAGAATACTTCTCCTAATCGTATTAGGAGAGACAGGCTGTCAAAAACGCGTACAGGCCTGATATGTCGCGCGGTATATTAAGCCCTTGGCTTGATATGTCGCGCGATATATAGCCGATACGTAAACTCTCAACCATTCTTCCTCCTAAGTTTAACCAATTCATTCTATTTGTGTGTGACCCAATAGGATTACATTATGTTGGCAATGAGTTTGATCATATCGAACCTCATAAGACATAAGCGGACTCTAGCAAGCCATTATGTCTACCCAAATAATATAACGTAAGAGTTCACGTTTCCAATGGTACACTTCCATTTCTCCCTTTGTCTCACGATGTTATATTGAACACAAGTCATGGTCCACGTCAACTTGTATTTGTTCAATGCTTTCTCGATCTTGAGTATAATGATAGTCCAATCATATTGGGGTGTGGCCACACGCTTTCATCATTATCACTCATTGAGGGGCCCAAGCAAAACATCTCTCTTTCGAGGGACAAAATTCCATCTTGACTTATCATCCTTCCCATCATGAATTCGATCATGCCAAAGATAGCCTTTATAGATATCGTGTTAAGATACCTTTTGACTAAAATCAAACATGACTTTCATCATATGTAAGGTTATGATAATCTCAGGTCTAGGGACTAAATGAAGTGACCATATGAGATTTAATTATGACATTTGACCATGACATAAATCTCATACGGGTCATGTCCAAATACTTGTTCTCTAACAAGTACTCATAATTTCAATGTGCATCTCTATGCATATAATCATCACATGATTATCCATTGACAATTATACTAATTATTCTCTTAATAATCAGGGACGGAGATTATTACAATAAATATGCAAACTATATAATAATCAAATAATAAACATAAACGATAAAGATGATACATAACGGTTTTTCAGTTAAACATAACTAAAGCCTAGGGCATTACACCAACAGTCTCCCACTTGCACTAGGCTCCATTTATGTATCGAATACTCATGGATCTAACATGCCCATCATGCTTCTGCCTATGCGAGGATCTTTGTAAGTGAATCCCATATGTCATCATCGGTTGATATTTTGTATATCTTAACGTCTTCTCATTCTTTATGAATTCCTCAAGAACGTCTAAGTGAGTGTTTGGATCACTGTTGTGACCTTGGTTCCATTGTTTGCACAAGTGGCACCACTATTGTCATAACAAAAGTTTCACCGATTAGTGATACTTGGAAAAACACTTGGAGTATTTCCAAAATACTAAATGAACTTTTGATCCAAACTGCCTCTTTTAGCCTCATCATATGTTGCTAAAATTCGGCCTTAGTAGTAGAATAGGCTACAATTTCTGCTTGGAACTCTTCCAACAAAATTGCACCTCTAATAAGCATAAACACAAATTCTAATTGCGATTTTAAATTAACTTTTTTAGTTTGGAAGCTAGCACCTATGTAACCCTTACAACAAGATTAACTTCCAATCTTTCAAATACCAAGAACATATCCTTAGTTCTTCTTAAGTACTTAAGGATCATCTTGACTCCCATCCAATGGTTTATATCAGGATCAGATTGGTATCGACTCATCATGCTTATAGCATACGAGACGTCGAGTCTAGTACAAATCATGGCATACATGACAGATCCAAGTGCCGCAAAGATATGGAACTTCATTCATTCCCTTTTGCTCATCAGTTGTCATAAGACAATGAATATTGCTAAGAGAAATACCATGACCCATTGACAAGCTACTCTTCTTAGACTCTTCTAAGAATCTTGTCAATGTGAACACTTTGACTCAAACCAATTTATCCTTCTAGATCCATCTTTATAGATCTTGATGCCAAGGATGTAAGCGGCTTCACCCATATCTTTCATTGAGAAACCTTTCCTTGACCAAGACTTAACAGTCTTAAGTGTCGGAACTTGTTTTTCCAATGAGTAAGATATCATTGTAATAAACAATAGAAATAATACTACGCTCCCACTGAATTTCATGCATACACAAGATTCATCTTTGTTCTTTGATGAAGTCAAACTCTTTGACCAATTCATCAAAACGAAGATTCCAATTCCTTGAAGCTTGCTTCAATCCATTTCATGGATCTTTGCAACATGCATACTCTATTAGAGTTTCTTGGATCGTCAAACTATTCGGGTTGTGTACTATACACATCCTTAATAATCTTTCCATTTAAAGAAATTCGTTTGACATCCATTTGTCATATCACATAGTCACAATATGTGATAATGGCAACTGAAATTCTAACAGACTTCGACATTGTAACTGGCGAAAAAGTTTCAACATAGTCAATACTATGAATTAACCTAAATCCCTTTGCTACAATCCTTAGTCTTGAAAGTATACACCTTCACATCCATGTCGGTCTTTGAAGACCTACTTGCACCCTTTAGTTTTTACACTTTTAGGTAGTCCAATCAAGTTCCAAACTTGATTGTTTAACATGGATTGTAATTTGGATTCCATGGTTCCTAACCATTTATCCAAATTAGGAGAGGACATCGCTTCTTGATAGCAAGTAGGATCGTCATTCTTAATGACTTCTACTTCATCACTTTCCGCAACGAGAAATCACTATTTCTTGAGTTTGGATTGTAACCTATCCAATCTACGATGGACTTGTGCATCTTGAACCGGTTTCACAACTCCTTTGTGAACTTGGTTCTGTCTCTACTCTTGGTTCCATATTATTTTCGGGTTCTTGAACTTCTTTCAAGATTAATTTTACTCCCACTAGATTCTTTATTGAGAAACTATTTCTCAAGAAACAAATCGTGTAGAGCAACAAACATTTTGTTCTCTTTGTGATTGTAAAATCAATAACCGAAAATAACCTTGTCAGATTTGGTGCTAACTTATAAGAGACAAGTCTCTTTACATAAGATTCGCAACCCCAAATCTTCATGAAAGACAAACTAAGTTTTCTTCCATGCCACATCTCATGTGGGGCCTTAGGAACCGATTTAGTAGGGACTCGATTCAGTGTAACCGCATTATTTCTAATGCATATCCTCAAAAGGAAATAGGAATAGGAAAGTCTAATTGACACATCATCGAATGAACCATGTCCTACAAGGTTCAATTCCTCCTTTCAGACACGCCATACAATGTGGTGTTCCGGGTGGAGTCAACTCTGAAACGATTTCATAGTTTTGAGATGATTGTCAAACTCTTGGCTCAAATATTCATTACCTCGATCCAATCGAAGTACTTAATAGTTTTGCCAAGTTGTTTTGCACTTCATCTTGAAATGTTCGAAACATCTCAAACGATTCACCTTTGGACTTCATCAGATAGACATAATCATATCTAGATAAGTCTTTAGTGAAATATGATGAAATACCGAAATCCTCCCCTAGCAATCTTTGTAATAGTTCACATACATCTTATGTATAATGACCAATAAGTCACTAGCCCTCCCACTATTTTAGTGTAGGGTGGTTTGGTCGATAATCCCAATAAATAAGATCCAAATTCCTCAAATGATTCATGGTCATATGAGTCTAAAAGTCCATGTTAATGGAGTTTAGATATATGTTTCTTATTTATTTGACCAAGCCGGCAATGCCATATGAACGCGTTGTTCATATCGTTCGGTTCAGAAATTCCATTTATATTTTAGATATCTTCAATATTATTTTGTTTCTCATCTTCAAGGATATGAAGACCATTTAATGACATATGCATTACAATAAGGCATATTATTAAATAAATATAAAACTTCTTACTTTCAATAAGAAAATTATATCCTTCATCATCCATATAAGAAACGAAAATAATACTCATACTCAAATCCGAACGTAGTCATACTTGTTCAAAACAAGTACTACTTCACAAGGTAAAGGTGACTTCATAAGTTCCTATGGCTAATGTAGCAACCCTTGCTCCATTCTTATGCATTGGTTTAACTTTACCTTCTTTGAGTAGCTTTCTATTCTTTATTCCTAGCACATTCTTTTACAAATGTGGGATCGAATCCGGTATCATATACCCAAGAACAAGAAGTCGAAAGGAAAATATCTATCATATAGATACTTGAAGTAGTAGCAATCATATTGCCCTTCTTCACCTTTTTAGGCCTTCCTAATAAGCCTTGCAACTTTGCTTCCAATGACAATCTTATTGCAATGATAGCAAAATGCATCCTTTTGAGACACTTTGGGTTTAGCCTCTTTGGCTTTGACAACATTTGTCCTAGGTCTAGCAACTTTTGCTTTACCTTCTTTTCCTTCCTTTATGAACCCTTTTCTTGTGTCAACCATTAACACAATTTGCGGATTGCTCCTTCTTTCATCTCATGAATTAAGAGCCTTCACCACTGACATATATCTTTTGCCTAACTTGCACTTGGAACATTTCCCTTGTGCGGTGTGCTAGAACAAAAGTAGTTATCATGTGCTCAAGGTTCTTCATAAGAGCCTTTAAACATGATGGCAATTACAAGGCAAGCAATATTGTCAGAATCATCAATATGTTTCTAATGTTGCTTCCTTATTTGTCCTTTGCAACATTTGCAGTGGGTTCAGTAGGAACGGATTCGTCAAGAACGTACACTTTTACCTAAGAACCATTCTTTAGGCTTCTGATCCAATCAGAATTAATTGTATCGTTCCTTTCGAACTTTGTCCTTCATAAGGACGAATCGCAATTATCATTATGTAATGCTACTTCTACAACAAAATATACAAATTATATGAACACATATCAATATCAACACATTTATCATTTAAGAGCAAATAATGTATTTTACAAATACTCCCACTAAATCATACACCTTCCAATGCAAATAAGCATAATATGCATTTAATGGGCTAAGATCCAACTTTAATTTAATCTCAAGTACGCTATGGCGCACCGCTCAAGATCAAACTAATTAGGTAGAAAACATCAATCATATCATATATGACTCTTAGGATCTTTTATGAGATTTATTTAAGACATCATATGTCCAAGCATATTTTAATCTCATCTTATGCCTTGGGTCCAAAACCATTTTGATAACCCAATTAAGTTCATCCATTTTAAACGTATATGAACCACCATTTCCTCATCTTGCTCGCAAACGAAATAGAATCAAAGTACCTTGCCATGGCAAGCCCACCCAAAACTATCCGAGTGGTCTCAAGTGTTTTAATCATGGACTGGCATAAAGAACTTAAAAGTTAAATGAAGGTTCTTTAAGGTAGATTATAAGCTTATCAGCAAAGATAGTCATAATCATGCACCAGGTGAGTTCTCAGGGAGATAGGTGAGCCACAAGGACTACTTAAGTACCAACTCTTCCTTAGACAGAACTCTCCTAGTTATGCACAATTAGAAATCGGCTCTGATTTGGCAACATAATCACTACCTTTTATAAATAATTAGTTTCCTTTTAAATTTCGCGTAATTATGACTTGTTTCCATAAACAATCATAAAATCCAAAATTTACAATGTCTAAATCTAAACATATTAGGAAACTATAATGCAATGTTTCAACTAAACATTTTAGGAAATCACAATTCAATGTTTCAACTAAACATCTAATAAAATTCTTAACACTTAAGAACAAATAATTCATGCATCGCAACAATTAATAAAAACACATTTAAATTAATTAAGCATGCATCATAAACAATGAATTAATCTAGCATAGCCCTATAAATTTTATTTTCGAGAAATTTATAGCATCAGTTAAGACATAAAACATCTCGTATTGTAAACACAATCACGAGAATAGCGAGAAAAATTAAACAAAGCGATTACGCCGTATTTGGCTTATTATGTCGCGTGACATAACTAGCCGGTGGCTAGTTATGTCGCGTGACATAAGCCGACTGAATGCCGATTTCCTCTGTGGCCTACTATGTCGCACGACATAGGTAGCCGGTCGCGAGATTTCAGTTTCAATCAATTCGGATTACATGTAATTAAATCATATAAAACAACCCTTTTACAGATTTAATTCAACATAATTTGAAAACGATTTTCACATTGTTTCACATAAACAATCAAAATTCTATCGCATACAAAAACATGCAACGAACATATAAACAATTTATATAATCATTCTAGCATGTTAATTCAAACTTAACCATACGAACGGGGCTACGATACCCTTTGTTGGGTTTTATGGATCCATGCGCGGCGGAATTAAGCATAAAATTAACACTGAAAACCCAAGCCCTAAGATCCGTTCTATACGATTAAATTGAATTGCTATAAGATAGAATTTACCAACCTAAATTGCTTTCCGGTCTTGAGCTATCGAACGGATAATTATGTGATTCGTAATCACAAACTTTTGATCTTCAAATCTTCGAATCTTGACTCCTTTGGATCTTCGATTTGAACTCTAGGTCTTTGATTTGTTTGAACAAAACTAAGACCCTCTTTTGGTAATCCACACAAATATGAATGTCGAGAACAATTCTCGGGTTGGGAATTGCTAGATTCCTAAAACTTATGGAAGAATATTGAGAGTATTTTGTTATGATTTTTTCTTGAAAATTTCGGCCCGGACTTTTAGGTCGACGGACCCCTTGTATTTATACTACAATAGTAAGAATACTTCTCCTAATCGTATTAGGAGAGGCAGTCAAAAACGCGTACGGGCTGATATGTCGCGCGGTATATTAAGCCCTTGGCTTGATATGTCGCGCGATATATATAGCCGGATACGTAAACTCTCAACCATTCTTCCTCCGGTTTAACCAATTCATTCTATTTGTGTGTGACCCAATAGGATTACATTATGTTGGCAATGAGTTTGATCATATCGAACCTCATAAGACATAAGCGGACTCTAGCAAGCCATTATGTCTACCCAAATAATATAACGTAAGAGTTCACGTTTCCAATGGTACACTTCCATTTCTCCCTTTGTCTCACGATGTTATATTGAACACAAGTCATGGTCCACGTCAACTTGTATTTGTTCAATGCTTTCTCGATCTTGAGTATAATGATAGTCCAATCATATTGGGGTGTGGCCACACGCTTTCATCATTATCACTCATTGAGGGGCCCAAGCAAAACATCTCTCTTTCGAGGGACAAAATTCCATCTTGACTTATCATCCTTCCCATCATGAATCCGATCATGCCAAAGATAGCCTTTATAGATATCGTGTTAAGATACCTTTTGACTAAAATCAAACATGACTTTCATCATATGTAAGGTTATGATAATCTCAGGTCTAGGGACTAAATGAAGTGACCATATGAGATTTAATTATGACATTTGACCATGACATAAATCTCATACGGGTCATGTCCAGTCACTTGTTCTCTAACAAGTACTCATAATTTCAATGTGCATCTCTATGCATATAATCATCACATGATTATCCATTGACAATTATACTAATTATTCTCTTAATAATCAGGGACGGAGATTATTACAATAAATATGCAAACTATATAATAATCAAATAATAAACATAAACGATAAAGATGATACATAACGGTTTTTCAGTTAAACATAACTAAAGCCTAGGGCATTACACCAACAGATATGGCCAAGGATATTGCAGTATTGACATCTGTCCATGAAGGGAGCAGGTGTGAATATGACTGAGAGGGTGTAGCCGGAGTTGGGCAGCGGAAAAAAAAAGCAGAGGCAGCGGAGAGGGCAGAGGCAGCGGCGGTTTTGAGAGTTTTACTTTTGGTGATCACTTTGCTCTGATACCATGAAAACAATTTGGCAAAAGATAATTTCTATTGATTACAATGGCAGTATTTATAGTACAAAGTATGTAACTGAAAATGCCTAAAGATATACATAATCACAATTTGTAAATAAAAATATACATCTGAATATTCTAGTTGAGAAAATGAAGGAAACAAATATGTAGATGAATCAGGAGAGTTAAGGAGAGAATTTGAGAAGAATCAGGAGGATCATTCATTCTTCTGATAATCAGGAGGATCATTCTGATCCTTAATATCAATGACATGGTGACAATTTTTACTCGTGCAAATGGCAAGGAGACTCGTGCCAATGACATGGTGACAGTTTTTACTCGTGCAAATTACAAGGTGACTCGTGTCAATGACAAGGTGACAATGTGCATTTGTTTGATGCGTTAACACAGCCATAGGTTTTCTATATTTGTAAATTTATTTTCAATCACTCTTTGTCAAGGCCAATAAGAAAAAAAATTCATAATTATTATCAATAATAATATAAACAAAAATTACAAAATTAAAGGACATAAATAATAAATTAAGGCTTAGATTTTCTTTAATGGTTTCTAAAAAAAAATGAATACAAAAAAAGAAAGAGAAAAGGGTCCCTTTGTTTATTAGAAATACTCCGGAGACAATTTATATCAAAATGCCATGTTGTCAAGGGTCCATCTGGCCTGTTGTTGTTGACGCTGCTCACTGTATCACGTGTTTTCAAACAAAATCATCTCACCCATCCATTTATGAAATCCATCTCCAAACTAGGAAGACCCTGCCAAATCCTCTTCCTCTACTACAATGTCTTTGATGGAGTTTTAAAACTACTTGTGTACCATAAAGCTGTAAAATGAACCAAAAAGGTGTTTCACTTTTGATCCAAATAGCAGAACAATCACCCTTAGAAGAAAAGGCTTAATTTTCTCACTACTCATCCTTCTATTTATTGAGTAAATTGTGGCCGCTAATATTACATTCACCCTGAAATTTTTACAAACAACAAAATAGAAGAGAAAATTGGCGAGAGTAAGTTGGTTGGTGTTGTAAGTACAAAAACAAAATAAGAGAGAGAATGAGTAAAATGAATAATGTAAAAACTTTATAATTTTTTGTATTCTCCAGTTACGTAATTACGTGACACAAACAAAAATATAAATAAATATTCATTCACGTGAGATTGACGAAGAAGAACGTGTTGTTGTGCTTTAAAATAAGAATTTCAAATGCAGGAAAAAGGTGCATATGAATAAAGGAGTCTGATTCTTTGATTACTACTACCACAAGGTCCACAACTAGTACTTTTTCTAGTTCTAACATTTTTCTATTTCCTTTTTTTTTTTCTACGAAGTTTTTTCATATTCTTTAACGTAAGAGTGATGATCTTTTTCATTGTTGATGATGTCATAAGTAATCATTTCATTGTCTAGTCTCTGTTTCCCGCACGTAATCGTGTTTACATGTTCTGAAATTTACTCCCACCGATCATTCGGAAATGCACAAAGTTAATCTTATGGGAATTTGCCCCATAAGTTTCTTTTGGAACAAATCACTTTTCACTAAGTTTTTCATTTTATTAAAATGTCCTATAAGTTCTCATGTTGTATTATGTATAATACAACATTTAGTTATGCAGTAGTTTAAAATCATAATCTGCATCCGCACCACCGCCTCCGCCACGGCCCGGCCTACGCCGCCGCGTCGCTATCGCCGCATGCCGGGATTTCGGTCAATTTTCGGAATCCGATCCAATTTTCACCGGAATCCGGCAATTTTGGCCGGAATCCGCCGCCGATCGCCGAATCCGGTCGCCGGAGGTCTGAATACGGTCGCCGGTCCATGGGCTTCGGACTCCGGTGGCCGTGGCCAGCCGGAATGCAGTATTATGGCCTTAATTGATGTTGTATTTTCGAAACATAATACAACATTCATAATACAACATTAAAAGGAACTTATTGAGCATAGATTTAAAAAAAAGGAACTTATGGGGCAATGACCCTAATCTTATACGCGAGTTAAAAAAAGTGTGTAGTAGAGTAATTGTTGTCGGTATGAAAATTGATGTAGAAAAAAGAAAATGAGGTAGAAAATAGTTAGTAAATAGTTATAAGTGGGTCCCATAAACAAATAAATATTTTAAAAAATTCATTTTGATAGCGTGCCTTTTTAAATGATACACCAAAAATAAGAATTTCTGCATTTTCGAATAAGACGCAGGGAGTATGAATTATAGTTGTCAATCTCTTAAAAAAAATCATTTTTAAAGATATTTCCCTTATATTTCTAAATTAATTTCATCATTTCCAACGTTCAACATGTAACATAATTAGTTTCCTTTGCGTGACCCACCTTCAACATGTAATAATATTTTCACTTAAAGTTATTGCATAATTGTGTTCTTAGCAATATGGAATAAGTTTCAAGTAATTATTTTCACTTAAAGTTATTGCATAATTGTGTTCTTAGCAATATGAAATAATTTTCAAGTAATCATAATACTCCCTCCGTCCCAAAATAATTGTTCCACTTTTTTTGCTTTTATTACAAAGAAACTTTGAACAATAATTTTAGGTTTATTTAACTATACAAATGAAAATCTAAAACTCATTATTGATACACCATCAATAATACTATCAATTGTAAGTTTTAGATCTTCATTTGTATAATTAAATCAACCTAAAATTATTGTTTAAAGTTTAATCGTAATAAATGCAAAAAAAATGGGACAATCATTTTGGGACGGAGGGAGTATATGGGAGGAGTTTAGGGAGTTATTCATAAGTTAGACCATATTCTATCACTATTTATAATTCAGGCCTCAAAGTTGTCAATCTATTAACATTTTAGGGTTTTAAACTAGTTTTATTAAAAAAAATCGTTAAATGATCACGTGCAAGTCCCATGTCATTTAACGAAGCTTGTTTTTTAGTAAAAACTTTGTTGTATAGATGCAAATTGAATGAAAATTAATAGTCAAAATAAAAAATTTAATATCCCTAACTGTAAAAATAAATGATATTTTATTATAATAATCGTAAATGGGATAAAGTAATAAATTTAATATGACAAAATTCTAACCCTAAAAAATACTCCCTCCGTCCCAAAATGTTTGTCTCATTTGACTTTTTTGTTGAACTTTGATCACAAATTTATGAGAGATTAATCATGTTCATGAAATTCTAAAAGTTGTTGTTGATAATATTATTAATGGAGAATCAATAGAAATTTTTAGAATTTCATGAACATAATTAATTTGTAATATATTTGTGGTTAAAGTTCAACAAAAAAGTCAAATGGGACAAACATTTTGGGACGGAGGGAGTACTAATTAACATGCTAAAAACATACTCCTCTGTCCCGCCCGAAAGAGCACAAAGTTCTTTTTTTGGCGTCCCATTTGAAAGGGCACAACCCAAAAATGGAAATTTTTTTATTACTTCTTTATTTGTGGGACCCACTTGTCATACTCTCACAATAAATATTCACTAACTATTCCCTACATCACTTTCTCTTTCCTACATCACCTTTCACTCACAACATTTATTTCACTATACATTTTTTCTCTTTCCTACATCACTTTTCTTAATTCACGTGCAAGAACACAAAAATGCCCTTTCGGGGGGAGGGGGGAGGAGGGAGTAAATAGTTTATAAAATACAATTAAAAATATTTTAGCATTTACTTTTCATTTTTTTTCTTTTCATTTTTAAGCAAGCATTTACTTTTCATGAAAACATGATATTTTAAACTATTTAAGAAAATTATCCTTCTATGTTTCAAAAAAATAAATGAACATTATCCTTTTTCAAAAGAAATAAAAATTTATTCACCAATAATACTAACCCCAAACCATCTTACCTGCCGCAACCACCTGATTGCCGCCACCATCATCACCACTATCCTACCACTAGTCCAACTTCATCATAACAACCTACCATCATCATAAACAACACCATATGAAAAACTAAAAGAAAACCTAGATTTAAAATTCAAATTTCAAACAAAACCCATATTCAAAAATCAAAATAAAATCAATCCACAATTTTAAACTTTAATCAAATCTCAATTTCAAATCTGTTTTTTAAATTCAAATTCAAACCAGATTTTTTAAAACGCAAAATCAAGTCAGATTTCAAACATAGATTCAAATCTAATTTTCAGACCCCGTATTCAAATATGATTTCAAACCCAGATTCGAAGAGCGAGAGAGAGAGAGAGAGAGAGAGAGAGAGAGAGAGAGAGAGAGAGGGAGGAGGAGATTCTCGTTGGAGTGTAGTCAAATGCAATTTCCCGTAATATATACTCCTTCCGTCCCGGTGAGTGTGGACTTATTTTCTTTTTCGTCCGTCACACATGAGTGTAGACTGTCCAAAATGGCAAAAAATCTTTACTATTTCACCACTCATTCTCTCTCATACTTTACTTTATACTCACAACACCAGTCAACTTACTATTTCTCTCACTCATTCTCTCTCCTATTTAATTTTTCATACTCACAAACACTTCCTTTCACTATTTACCTCTCTTACTTTTTCTTAATTTGTGTGCCAAAATTTTTAATCCACACTCACCTGAAACGGAGGGAGTATGATACTATCGTTAAGGAATTTTAGGGAAAAAGAACCTCATGAAAAAAGTCAAATATAAAGCGACTACGACATCGATAAAACACAGACATGTCATATACGTTAAATACAATCTAGGGTAAATGCATTTTTGGAAAAAATAATTTGTAATATTTCCTATAAACTATGTGAGTATGACATTTTACATTAATTAATTTGTAGTCTTTAATAATATATGCCAATAATGTTAACATATTGATTGAAAAAACATAATAAATATTAGTCACGTGGCTAAATTTCTATAGATTTTTAACAAATTTGTTAACAGAGTGATCACACTTTGTAAATTGTGAAAGTTTAGCGGGAAAATTTTGAAAAATATTAGTTCATATTTTGAAGAGAGCTAAATTTAATGACTAATATATAGTTTTTGCCTCTGTAATTACTATGATAGAACGAAAGGTAAGAATAATAAAAGTTCATACTCTAAGGGGTCCCACTGGCAAACCCCACAAACTAAGTGCAATCTCTTAATTATTTTCCTTTCTACTCTAGGAAAAAATTTAAGCGAAAAACTCACAAAAAACGCGTTTTTTGTTAAGCTTAACAAAAAACGTGTTTTCCAGTTATAACACACATAGCACACACGCACGGCTCTCTCTCTTTCTCTCTCTATCCGGTCTCTCTCTCTCTCTATACGCAAAAGCCTTCTTCTTCCATTGCCGGCCCAAGCTCCTCCCTATCTCAACTCACCGGTCTTCGTCAATTGCAATCACCGGCGACCTCCAACTCTCCTTCAATCGCAATCGCCGTCTGCGTCTTCTTCGTCAATTGCAATTACCGGCGACCTCCAACTCTCCTTCAATCGCAATCGCCGTCTGCGTCTTCTTCGTCGGTGCAATCACCGGCGACCTCCCAACTCTCCTTCAATCGCAATCGCCGTCTTCTCCTTCTCCGCGCAACACCAATCCTCCTTCACGCGGCGACTCCTCCCTAACCAAGCTACCTCAATCTCGACCTAACTTCTCCCTTCTTCTCAGGCCCGATTCGTGGTGATGGAAGGAGGTGATTAGCTTGGCCGTTGATTTTGAATGCCGGTTTGAGTAGAATTGAATGCCGGTTTGGGTGAAATTGAATGCCGGTTTAATTGATTTTTAATTTTGGTTCATATTTTTTGAGTGTCGATACATGTGCCGGTTCCGGTGTAAAATAATGCCCGTTTTTGTTTTTGAGTGCCAATTCATGTATTTTGAAGTGCCGGTTCTTGTGTTTTGAAAGCCGGTTTGATTTTGAAGTGCCGGTTCTTGTATTTTGAATGCCGGTTGGGTAGAAATTGAATGCCGGTTTGAGTTTGGGTAGAAATTGAATGCCGGTTTAATTGATTTTTAATGCTCGGTTCATATTTTTTTGAGTGTCGGTACATGTTATTATGAGTGCCGGTTGGTGATTAATCAAGTGCCCGTTAGTGTATAATCAAGTGCCCGTTGGTGTATATTTGAGTGCCGTTAGTGTATAAATAAGTGCCCGTTAGTGTATAATCAAATGCCACCCATGTATTTTTGAATGCCAGTGCTTGTATTTTTGAGAGCCGGCAAAATATAAGTGTAACAAAGTGCCGGTGTTAGTGTAACAGAGTGCCGGTGTGAAGAGTGCCGGTTCATGTATTTAAAAGTGCCGTGTAAAAGTGCCAGGTTTCGGTTTAACAAAGTGCCGTGCCGGTTTACACCGGCACTTTGTTAAACTAATGCTTGGCACTTTTTACCGGCACTTTGTTACATATGAACCGACACTTTGTCACTGTGCTTGTTAAACACGCACCGGCATAAACTGGGAACCATTAATTACGAAAATGCCACCGTTTATTTTGAACATGGTTGCCGATAATTACAAAATTGCCACCGTTTATTTTGAAAACACGTTTTCCTTAGCTTAAGAAAAACTAGTTTTTTATAAGACCAACTCAAAATTTAAAAATAAAATTTAAAAATAAAAAATAAAAATAAAAATAAAAATAAAAATAAAAATAAAAATAAAAATAAAAATAAAAATAAAAATAAAAATAAAAATAAAAATAAAAATAAAAATAAAAATAAAAATAAAAATAAAAATAAAAATAAAAATAAAAATAAAAATAAAAATAAAAATAAAAATAAAAATAAAAAAAAAAATAAAAATAAAAATAAAAATAAAAATAAAAATAAAAATAAAAATAAAAATAAAAATAAAAATAAAAATAAAAATAAAAATAAAATAAAAATAAAAATAAAAATAAAAATAAAAATAAAATAAATAAAAAAATAATAAAAAATAATAATTAAAAAATAATAAATAAAAATAAAAATAAAAATAAAATAAAAATAAAAATAAAAATAAAAATAAAAATAAAAATAAAAATAAAAATAAAAATAAAAATAAAAATAAAAATAAAAATAAAAATAAAAATAAAAATAAAAATAAAAATAAAAATAAAAATAAAAATAAAAATAAAAATAAAAATAAAAATAAAAATAAAAATAAAAATAAAAATAAAAATAAAAAT
Source organism: Adenophora triphylla var. japonica (assembly GCA_022495995.1). Taxonomy (NCBI): domain Eukaryota; kingdom Viridiplantae; phylum Streptophyta; class Magnoliopsida; order Asterales; family Campanulaceae; genus Adenophora; species Adenophora triphylla. The sequence goes on from JAFEMH010000071.1 coordinate 1,067,127, forward strand.
AAAAATAAAAGCCAAAAACTTGTAAAAAACGCGTTTTTTCTAAACATTTGAAAAAACGAGTTTTTCCAATCGTCTTCTCCCTGACCTCCTCTGAAGCCCAAATCGCAAGCCTCCTGATTTCCTTCATCCTGACCGCAGCGTGGCGCCATTTTCGGCGAGCACAATTAACCGACCACACATACATTGTACTCTCTTTTTATCTCTCACGAGTCACGACACACACATGCAGTAGTCGCCGTCGCCGAGGTTGAGAGATTTTTGAAATGAGTTCCCAATCACAGCCATCAAGGTACGGATTCGACCCTGAAAGTGTCCTCCGGGTAAGCGAATACTTCCTCCGCCACCGTAATTTTCACGATTGCAAAATGTACGCACTTCACGCACAACAATCTGACTCCAACCTCACCGGACTCTCCCAATGTAACGACCCTAAACCTAGGCACTGATTTTAATATCATATTGTGTGCTTTTAATATTATTGTTAATATTATGTGTCCATTTTTATATACTCGAATTCTTATATTAGGATAAATGATAGGAAAATAAATTAATGTTCAAAAAGAAATATAATAATAAAAACATGAATAAAATAGGGAAGGAGGAATTAAGTATGAAGAATAAATATTTGAGTAGGAGAATTTTAATTTAAATACATTGGGAAAAATTTAAATGAAAGTGGCTTTTGGTGAAAGCTCTGAGGGGCTAAAAGGATAGTTGTGGGGGGGGGGACCCTTTCCCTAAATCACTCCCCATCCTCCTCATTTGTCAACAACACCCATACCCCTTCCCATGCTCCCTCAACCATCCGACCTCCCTCCTCCTTTTCTCATCATTTTCATCTTCTTCCTCTTTCTTTTCTCTACATTCTCCATGGAAGAGTCTTGGTGAAAGCTTCTCTCTCTTAAACTTATCCCAAGATCATTTCTTGCTTATTTTTAGATCCAAGTGTCCTTTTGAGAGTGGATCATCTCAAGGAATTGATCAAGCCTAGAAAAGCTTCATTTCATCTTGTTCTAGCTAATGTGAGTTGTTATGATTTCCCTTCTCTTACTTGTTCATACTCTCCTTAATGTTCTCCTTGTTCTTTGATGTTGGGTTCATGCTTTGGGAATTTTATAGGAGTTGAATGGGTAGTAAATGGAATAGAATGAAGTTTGTGATCTTGGAAGATAACCTAGAGAATTTGAAATGGGTGAAGGTTATAATGATAAATAATTTAGAATCACTTATTTTGGGTTTATATGATTTTATGATAACCTTGTTGAATTAGAAAATTCTTGGTGTTCATGAGTATAAGAAGTATGGTAAAGGAAAGAAAAAAATGGTAAGAGACAAAAAGGGGAACTTAGGAATTTCTGGCCCAGGCACTTGGGCGGTCGCCCAAAGGGGCATGAGCGGCCGCCCATGTGTCCAGAGAACATATTGCTTGAAAAACCCTCTTGGGCGGTCGCCCAAGACCCCAGGAAACTGAACTTTGAATCTGAACCAGAATTTGTGTAGCAACCTTGTTTGGTCCCTTATAGATTGTGACTCTCACTTAATAAATTAAGCTTGAACCTTCATAGAGGCCTTGTCTTATTGTATAATGATCTTGTAGGATGGATTGAGAATCCTAACCACTATAAATTAATGGAACCTAATCACTTTCGGATATTAATCAACCCTTCTCAACTTAGATTAAAGTAGAACTTGGGCTACTTAAGCATTGTGACTACAACTTAATAATTAACTTGAATCTCTATCAGGACCTTGTAATATGGATCATTGTCCGGGAAACAATTGTTAAGTTTGATTAGTACTTCACCAAAATAGTTCCAACTTGGGAAATAGATCTTGAACTTTTATTAAGGTTATTCGAGGTTGGGAAATAGTTCCATATCTTTGGTGAGTAGTTGCAATAGTATAGAAGCTATAGGTTCACTATTGAGCTAGTTAGTAATGGGTATGTATCACCTTGTGGCATTGTTATCCCAAGTTGTGGAATTATTGATTATATGGTTATCATAATATTCTAAGTATGGACTATTAGACATACTGTTATGTGCATCCCAAGTGTGGAATATTTGACTTGTTGTTACATTGCATCCCAAGTGTGGATTATTTGGTTATATGGTTACCTTACTTGAATTTGTATTCATTGATGGTATTGATTAGCATGAGTATGCATTACCATGTTGTTATATTATGATGCATAGTGTACTAAATGGTTGTTGCACTATGGTATTGATTTCATGAGTATACATTACCATGTTGTTATATGATTATCCCTTTTTGTGGATTATGTTTCAAGTATCTATATTGTGCTTGAACATGTTGATATTCGGGTATTGATGGAATTCAATCAATTATGGATTTGTTCTATAAGTGATTCAAGGTTCATTATACTGGGACCGTCCCTCTCGTGGCCACGAGTGGGCGTGCTAACGATCGTATTGACCCAAAAGGCTTTACGCACTGCTGCGATTGGTGTACGGGGGAATGCTTCCGTATTAAGCCTAAAGCTTTACAGCTTAGCGATCTTATTGTTGGATACTCTATTATAGGTATCTTTTCTTATATGGATCTCCTGAGTATGAGTCCTATAAGAGGTGAATGTGCCGGAGGCAATTCACCAAAGAATGGAGTTTTACTCCCACATCAGACGACTTATTGTTCGGACGGGAAAAGTAAAATGAGGTAACGTAAGGTGTTTACCGCTTTTATAATGTGTTATGTGCTACCATGCTATGTGTTGCATCTTGTTTGGCATCTTGCCGCATTCATAATAGCTCATTGAGATTTATTCTCACCCCTTCCCTTTAATGTTTTAGATTGAAGGCCGAGACAGTGATCGGAACCAAATGAGGCCGGGTTAAATTGTGGACTTTTGCTTTTGGGGACTTGTCAGGTTAAGTGTATAAGTTGGTTGTCTGGGTGTATTTATTTAGTAAAACTCTTTTGAGAAGATGTGTATAAACTCTTTTGTAAAACAAAGTTAAGTATGAGTTTCGATGTAAGAAATCATTTTATGGTTTATGGAAGTTGTGGAGTGGTGATATTATTAATTGGTTTAATTTGGTATTTGAAAATGAGTTTTCTTTTAAAAGGAAAATAAAAGTTTTTTTAAATTTAGAGAGGAGATTTCCTAGTTGGGCTCCTCAAGCTCGGGATACGCTTTAGGTCCCGGGTTGGGGTGCTCACACCCAAATCATCGCAGTCGGCGAAGTCCTACTTGCTTCAAAAACCAGAAGCGACCACTAGATTTACCTAGTGATCACCGAGAAATTCCCCTGAGAAGTTGCCGGAGAAGAGAGTGGGCGAGTCTCTGACTCGTCAATGGTGCGTCGTGGAAGAAGAAGGACGAAGGGGTTGGTGGGGAATTTGATGTGCCAGTGCATTTTAATTCGAGTGCCAGTGCAATAGTTTTGAAATGCCAGTACAACTCGTCGTGCGGCAGATGGGAATTTGAGTGCCAGTGTACGTGTTTTTGAGTGCCAGTGTATGTGTTTTCAAATGCCAGTCCATGTGGTTTTGAATGCCAGTGCTTGTGTTTTTGAGAACCAACAAAAATGATTACCAGTGTTTTTGAGTGACAGTGTATGTGTTTTTGAGTGCCAGTGCATGTGTTTTTGAATGCCAGTGTTTGTGTTTTTGAGAGTCAGCAAAAATGTTAGTGTAACAAAGTGCTAGTGTTAGTGTAATATAGTGTCAGTGTGAAGAATGCCAGTTCATGTATACTATAAAAGTGCCCGTGTAAAAAGCGTCAGTGTCAGTTTAACAAAGTGTCATTGTTTAAACTGGTACTGACACTTTTTTCAGTGACACTTTATTACACATGCACTGGCACTTTGTTTAACTGGCACTGACACAAACGGAAAAACATAAAACATATTTTTTTACTAAGTGTCAGAAAAAATGCGTTTTTCATAAGACCAATTCAAAATAAAAATAAAAATAAAAATAAAATAAAAATAAATAAAACACACATACTCCCTCCGTCCCATAGAACATTACACGTTTACTATTGAGAACGGAAAATAAGGAATAATGTTATTAAAGTAGGTGTTGTGAGTGGGAGGAGAGAGAATGAGTGGAGAGAATAGTAAATTATAATGGTGTTGTGAGTATTAAAATAATGTAGGAGAGAGAATGAGTGGAGAGAATAGTGATTTAAGATTTCCTTTTTAGAAAAGTGGGACTTTAAAGAGGGACGCCCAAAATAGCAAAAGGGGTAATGTTCTATGGGACGGAGGGAGTACACACTTCTTCAAGTTCTGCTCTCCAGAAAGTCATTGAGGAGTGTATTTTCCAGTACACACAGACACACAGTAGCTATTTTCTCCGCTTAATCTCTCTCTCTCTCTTCGCATCAATCTCAAGAACAAAATCCCCAAATTAAATCAAATCAAAACACCTAGGGTTAGTTAGATCTCTTTCACAAATCGAATTGTAAATCATTTTCATGGCTTCCCCTGGCAATCCTAATCAACCAGGTGGAGGTCCATTCGACGTTCACAAGTTCTTTAACCCTTCTCCGGCAAACCCCAACACTTCCCAAAACCCTAATTCCTCCTCCAATTTGAGCTCCCCGTCGTTTCCGCAGCCCTCCGCTTACCCTCCACCACCTTCTGCCTCTTATCCTCCGCCGTCGGGACCGTACTCCTACCCTCCACAAACCTCCTCCCCTCTGTACCACCACCAATTTCACATCCCTCCGCCGTACGCACCTCAGCCGGAACATATGCCAGGTAACTTACTCCACCAGCGATCCGTTCCTTATTCTACTCCCCCTCTCCAACCTCCTAACCCTAATCACGGGGCGAGGCTCATGGCTCTGTTGAGTGCTCCACCGCCTTCCACTCATGAAATTCCTCCACAACAGGCTATGCCATTGCTGCCGCCGCAGAACCCTAATATTAATCCAATGCTTCCTTCGGTTCCTTTGCATTCGGCTCCATTGCGTATGCCAAGCAGTAAGCTACCTAAGGGTCGACATTTGGTTGGGGATCGTGTACTGTATGATGTAGATGTTAGATTGGCTGGTGAGGTGCAGCCGCAGCTAGAGGTCACTCCAATTACCAAGTATGCTTCGGATCCTGGACTTGTTTTGGGACGCCAAATTGCTGTCAATAAGAATTATATTTGTTACGGGTTGAAAATGGGAGCTATCAGGATTCTTAATATCAACACCGCGTTGAGATCATTGCTCAAGGGTCTCGCTCAGGTTGGCCTTTTTCGCCTAGAGTTCTACTATACCTAGTGTTTTGGCATGATTGTACTTTTCATTCTGATACAAATTTAGGTTTATCTTGTTGTTGTGACTCATAATGCTCTAGTTGACTGGAATTTGCATCAGTTGGTTTTGAGCTTTGGGTTTGGACTAGCTGGCACTAGGTTTTAACTTGTGGACATGAAACTGGTTGTGTTTGGTTTTATATTGAAGTTACTGATTACTACCTTTTACGTGGTAACATTTATTGTTATGGTGTTAATGGATGGTGCTTTTGTTACTTTATTATTTACAGTGATGATTGTGTTCTAAAAGTTATTTTTGAAAATTCTTTTGATGGTGGAAAGATGGTTGTAGACTTGATGATTTTCTACACCCAGTATGTGGTTGTTTGATATGGCATTCATGTAAACAAAGCTATTGGTTAGCCCTGTTTGCTTTAATAATATGACCAAATCTTCCAATGGGAGTTGTTTCTAAAATCAGATACCATATGCTGTTGGGAGTTTGTGTTTATCACTGTCATCACATCTTCCCTCTCTTTAGGTGAGAGTTAATAATGTATCTGATCAGAGTACAGACATACTTGACACCTCTAATCACTTATTCTAGCTTTAGTGAACGATTCCACAAGTGGTTAATTAGTAGGGAGTACCAAACAAGAAATGATCTCAGTTACTCTCAAGTGATTTATGTAAAATGTTGTAATATATAAAACAACAAATTACTTCTGAAGTCAAAGTAGTGGAGGTAAGGGAAGATTAGTTGGTCTATGTTTGCATGGGGAAACGAATTTTAGTTGGGGAAATTCTGACACGTCTTAACTCTTGACAAATTAAATTTAAACACAGTAGAACATGGCGTAATGCTACTAATGCGTTAAGTGTACATGAGTAATTACAAGTTGCAATTTTCCTAACAAAGCATATTATTTGGAGAAGAAATGAAGGAAGGCATAAAATTAAACTTCATATCTGGGGAAAAACAGATAATTTTTTTCAGTATGCTTACTTTATGCAAGTAAAAATTGTATGATTTTGATCCACAGCTCCCGGTTCTCGTAGGCGATCTGTGATGAGATGATCGTTATCATGCTTTATTCAAGTCGTCTGTATTCTAGCATTTTGTTTTGTTTGCGTGAGTCTCTAACTCATCTGAACTGTGGATCTTCTCTCTTTTCCTTCTCAGAGAGTTACAGACATGGCTTTCTTTGCTGAGGATGTTCATCTTTTGGCTGGGTAGTAACCTTTTGTTCTTCATTCTCTCTTTAAGGTTTTTGTGTGTCATCTGACTCCTTCTATGCAGTGCGAGCACAGATGGGCGGGTTTTCGTGTGGAAGATCACCGAAGGTCCAGATGAGGATGACAAGCCACAAATCACAGGGAAGATAGTTGTTGCCATTCAGATATCAGGAGAAGGGAAATCTCTTCATCCCCGTGTTTGTTGGCACTGTCATAAACAAGTATCGTTTCTATTCTCTTGTTTTCATTGTCAGTTATGTATGTTTGTTTTCTTTCACTCCCAGACAGGTATGTATATTCTCTGGGAAATCATATATGGTCTTTTAACTTTGTGATTTTTTTTGCTTTCTCTTGCAGGAAGTTTTAGTAGTTGGAGTAGGAAATCGGATTCTAAGAATTGATACCACAAAGGTTGGGAAAGGTGAAGTATATTCGGCAGAGGAACCTCTTGATTGTCCTGTTGAGAAATTGATTGATGGGGTCCAGTTTGTTGGCAACCATGATGGTGAAGTGACAGATCTATCAATGTGCCAATGGATGACAACTCGTTTGGTTTCTGCTTCTGTAGATGGAATGGTTTGTTATTTTCACCTTTTCTCCTCATTTCTGTATGTAACCTGTTTTAAGGGTTGGTCTGGACGTAATACTTTCACTTCCATGTTACGTTTTTCTTTTTGGTGTTGTTGCAAATATCAAAATATAGGTATGTGCATCTGGAGTTGTTAGTTTTATTTTTGTATTCGTACGAATTAGAAATAATAGTGGGATGGGAGGGGGAGGGGAGAGGAATCCCTTAATAGAGATCAAGTCAAATGACTTTTTGGCTTATGTGTCGTTGGAAGTCTTTTAAGTACGATACTTGCAATGAATCTTTTATGCGAGTTGTTTGTTTTTTTACTTCATTTGTCTAAACAGAATAGTGAAATATCTGGAGTCTTTTTGTTTTTGATTTGGCAAATAATTAATTTCTACTGCACATTCATCGTATCCTTCTGAAGCATGGGCAATTCAGGGAGGTGCATCCTGATCTCGTCTTCTTAGTCAAATTTATATTGCATCTTTTGTTTAGGCCGTGCCAAGACTCACGGTCTATCTGAGCTCTCTGTATTTTGCCGTTCAAATTTCCTTCCAGTTGTGTGATGAGAGTTACTGGGTCTATCTTTATTTTTATTTTTTTGATTTTGTAAAATGTCTCCCCTTCTGACTTTGTCTCAGCACAGTGTTGATGTACTGTTCTACATTTTTATCCAGTGAGCTTATGTACGGATGTAAATGTACTTTTATATTGATCAGCTTCTCTAGGAGTTAGTGTTTCTTTAAATGGTAAAATGATGCTAGATTTGTTATGATATCATTTTGCTTATTTATGTATTGATGTTGTCGTAATCTAGAATCTAGTGGCTCGGTAGGAAGTTATGAAGACTCTAGTAGACTAGATTCAGTGCGAAGCCAGAAATTTTTGCAAAGAGGGCCAATATTGCTAATCCATATTTACCACGAAAGGAGTCAAAGTAAAACCATAATGCATTTTACAGAAACAAGTGGGGGGGGGGAGGCAAAAAGGATAAAATTAACATTTGCAGTAAAGTTTTCTCAAATTTTAAAGGTTGACATCTTCAATAACTAAAGGGGTTTAATTGAATCCCATTGCCTTGGGTAGCCTTACCAGTGACTATATTTTCTATGCATTTATGTGCTTACAGTGACGTCTTTCTAATAGTTGCCGATTTAACATTTTGGTTGGAAATGTAGGAGGTTTCTTTTCCATGTTTTAATAGAAGTGATTTATTCTTCAACGTTTTGAGTAAAAGTCCAATGGATATTTCTGTTAAAACTTGCTGGTTCAAGTAATATTGCACCATGTTTCTTAGGGTGCAATATGTCGTTTTAATATATTGCCACTTCTTGATTTTCTTGGTGAACGATAGAACGTGGAACTAGAGCTCGTATTTTTGGATATGTGATGGCTTTTCCTTTATTGTTGGTGCAGTTGTTGCTGTTCTTGTCCTTTGTGAACTCATTAGCTTGTTATCAGTTAACATGAAATGCAAAACTTTTTTTGATGGACAGATAAAGATTTGGGATGATCGCAAGACGTCACCGATTGCAGTATTGAAGCCTCATGATGGACTTCCTGTAAATTCGGTTACATTCTTGACTGCCCCTCAGCGCCCTGATCACATTATACTAATTACAGGGGTGAGTGCTTATAATTGGTTTTAATTTCTGCCTCCCCCACCCTGGCTCTTCTGATTTCAGTTTATTTTTGTTAATTGTCAACCATGAAAGGTATTTTATAGTTTATTGAAGCTTTTTGAAGCTTACTTCTGCTTGGATTTGACAGTTTCTATTGTTTGGGGGTCTGAGGAATTACTTTTAGGCTTCAATCAGTTTCCTTGAATTCTATTTGCATTCGGAAAGGGCAATTTGCTCATTATTTTACTAGGATATAAATATCCATTCTAATATATGGAACATGGTCACAGGGTCCACTCAATCGTGAAATTAAAATATGGGCTTCAGAAAGTGAAGAAGGGTGGCTGCTTCCTAGTGATTCTGATTCATGGCACTGCACACAGACATTGGAATTGAAGAGTTCAGCTGAGCCCAGAGGCGAAGAAGTGTTCTTTAATCAAGTTTTGGCATTGTCTCACGCAGGTCTTGTTTTACTAGCAAATGCAAAGAAGAATGCAATCTATGCTGTACACATGGATTATGGTCCTAATCCAGAAGCAACACGTATGGATTACATTGCGGAGTTTACTGTTGCAATGCCAATTCTCAGTTTTACGGGGACAAGTGATTTATTACCACATGGGGAACAAATTGTTCAGGTTTATTGCGTCCAGACACAGGCCATTCAACAGTATGCTTTGGACTTGTTGCAATGCTTACCACCTCCAATGGATAATGTAGTGTTTGACAGGTCAGACTCAAGTGTTTCCCGTGATGGTGGGAGTACAGAAGGGTTTGCTGGTTTAGAGTCCTTTGGGGGTAAGTCATTCGAGATGTCGATAGCTAGTTCAGCACCCCAACCATATGAAAGTAGCTCCACCAGTGCATCAGCATTGAAACATCCCTTGAGCTCTCCGTCTGCTGAGGCATCTACCTTGAAGGAATATGCTACTCCCAGCATGGACTTAAAACCCATTTCTTCAGCTCTCGCTAATAATACTGATATTGCTTGTGTTGCATCACCATCTGTTCCTTTGAGTCCAAGGTTGTCTCGTAAGCTTTCTGATTTTGGAAGTCCATCAAGTTCACAACTAAGTGATTATGGCGGTGATCAAAAAATTATTGAATATTCAGTTGACAGGCGAATTGATATTGCTCACAGAACTTTGTCTGATATCCCCTCATTGGATGATGATTCAAGAAGTGATGAAAACAGAGCTGTGAAGTTCAAGCCCCCAACTCACCTTGTAACCCCGGCAGAGATATTGGCCAAACCATCCTCTGAAAGTAGCCATGCTAGTGAGCACAAAAGTGATGGAGAGTCAGACATACAAGCTGTGGTTGTGAACTCTGGTACACAAAATGTAGAGGTAGATGTAAAGGTTGTTGATGAATCAGAATTCAGTCAAAATGCTGACCTTGGCTCTCAGGGAAAGCTTCATAATTTTCCTTCAGAACAGGATGAGAAATCCTTTTACTCGCAGGCTTCAGATCTTGGTATTGAGATGGCTAGAAATGTGTTGCCCAAGGATGACTATATTGTTAACGAGTCTAAACAGGTGGATGGGGCTAGTGAAAGTAAGTCTGTGGTTCAATCCTCGGGGTATCCAGAAGAAAGCCATGATACCAGAAATGATATAACTGGCCAGGATGTAGATTCAGTAATTCCTGCAACCGTTGAATCTCCAGCACCATCTGTAAAGGGGAAAAAACGCAAGGGCAAGAATACTCAAGGATCAGGTCCAACTTCCCAATCCGCAAGTGCTTTTAATTCCACCGATTCTTCCAATGAACCTGGTGCGAGTTCAAGTTTCCCCTCTGCTGAAGCTGCATTTTCACAAATCCAGACTATGCAGGAGATGCTTATTCAGGTTATTGCTTTGTATTTATCTTATGCACATTATACTACATGTGCACAAAATAGAGTCAAATTTCGTCTAATTATCTGTATAAAATTGTTTTTGGCAAGCGACCCAAGAAGAAAAGCATTGATAAATATTTATTGCAACCTCAATCATACCGATTCTGTCACTTTTACACAATTAATTGTGAAATTTTTACATGAAATTAATATAGTTATATGAAGTGCCGTGTAAATATACTATGTTGAGTGTTGGTGCATCAAAATTAAATCCTGAATGTGCATGATTGCATTTGATCCTTCTCCATGGTTTGTTTTATCTCTTCTGCTCTTTGATTTATCTAGCGCGCAAGTAAGAATTTCGTCTTCAATTTTTATTAATTATTATTGAATCGGCAGACAGCATAATTAGCTTTCTGAGTTGTTATTTATCTCTGTATTTGGTGTATTGCCAAGGAAACTGGATTTCATGACGAAACCTTCTTATATAATGTCTGTGATGCAAGTTAAGCTAGACTTCCCTGCAAATCTGTTTCTGTAACTGGTGTAATGAGTCTCACTATATTCGTTTTGGTTTTCTTGCAGCTTACAACTATGCATAAAGAAATGCAAAAGCAGATTACAGCTAATGTTTCTGTCCCAGTTACCAAAGAAGGGAGAAGACTTGAGACCTCACTAGGGAAGATGATGGAGAAAGCTGTCAAGGCTAATAATGATGCTTTGTGGGCTCGTTTGCAGGAAGAAAATGCAAAACAGGAAAAGTTATTACGAGAGCGGACACAACAAATGACAGGTTTGATAACAAACTTCCTGAACAAGGATTTACCTGGAATATTGGAGAAAACAGTAAAGAAGGAATTAGCTGCTGTTAGTCCTGCTATAGCCCGCACAGTTACTCCAGTTATAGAGAAGTCGATTTCTACAGCTATTACGGAGGCATTCCAGGTAAATATCTGAAGATATATGCTTTTACACTGGTACATTTTGTTCATATCTAAATGAAATGTGCATGCAGAGAGGAATTGGGGACAAGGCGGTAAACCAGTTGGAGAAATCTGTTAGTTCTAAACTTGAAGCTACTGTTGCTAGGCAAATCCAAGCACAATTTCAAACTTCTGGAAAGCAAGTCCTTCAGGTGTGTAAAGCTCACATTGTTAACTAAAAACATTGTTGCAGCATCTTGTTTAGTGCTATCTGCTTAGTGCAAACTCGGTGAGGTTTCCCTTTGTATTACAATAGGAAAAAGAAAGGGAAAAAACCACCATTGAGAACTTTGCTCTTGCAAGTTAAGTTTATGGTGCTAATTAAATCTTGTTTAGCTTATATACCGGTGATTGATTCTGTCCACGATCTGTCATATCTATTTTCAGGAAGCATTCAAATCTAGCATGGAAACTTCAGTTGTTCCCGCCTTTGAGTCATCATGCAAGGCCATGTTTGACCAGGTTGATGCTACATTTCAGAAGGGAATGGCTGAACATACAACTGCAGCTCAGCAGCAGTTTGAATCCATGCATTCGCCCTTAGCAATTGCATTACGGGTATGGAATTATTGGTCTTTGTGTGATGCTCTCTTTTTCTCTCTCTATAATTTCTGGTTAACATTTTCTAGATTACATGTCGTAATGTCTTAATCTGGCCAGTTCATCTCTTTTTTGGTTGTCAGTCCATCTCTTTGTTTATATCATTTTGTTGATATTTATGTGGTTTCTTCTTACTTCGATTGAGTGATATTTTTACAGGACACAATCAACTCAGCATCATCTGTAACTCAAACTTTGAATGGTGAATTGGCTGAGGGTCAAAGAAAGTTGGTAGCACTTGCCGTTGCCGGCACCAATTCCAAAGCATTAAATCCTTCGGTTACCCAAATAAGTAATGGGTCTTTAGGTGGTTTTCATGAGAAGGTTGGTTCTGGTTTTTGTTCGTTTTATTGCCATTGAGTGAATTATAATCTTGTCTATTAATTAGCAATCGGTACAACTGACAATAATTATCTGCTATTTCTTAAAGATATTCTGATTTTAAATGGTCTTTTATTCAATAGATTGAGGCACCCCTAGATCCTACCAAGGAGCTATCCAGGTTGGTATATGAGCACAAATATGAGGAGGCTTTTACAACAGCACTGCAAAGAAGTGATGTTTGGATTGTTTCCTGGTTATGCTCGCAGGTATCCTTCATGCATAGAACCACCTTTTGCCTCCTACTTACCCTTATTCTTGTCAAATGTCTTTATATTCTCAAATTAAATTCATACTACCTCATCCCCACAATGTTAGTCCCAATTTCCATTTTGCCTGTTTAAAATGTTGGTCTCATTTCCTAAATCGAAGGTTAAAATCAATTAATTTCCAAAACTACCCTATGATGAAATCGGGAAATAACTCACTAGTGGCATTTACTTTGAGAGTTAATAAGTAGAGCTCATTAAGGATGTCATTAGAATTGAATAATATTCATAAGGCCTTTGAATAGTCAAATGGGACTATCACCATGGGACGGAGGGAGTATCAGTTTAGAAGTTTGACTAAAGATGCTTTGGTGGAATTTTTACGGATAGTCTCTCCCTATACAAAGTTATGTTAAATAGTCGTCCTTCAAGTCGAAGACTAATTCCCTTTTATTTTAAACCAGGTTGATCTACAAGGGATATTGTCAATGAATCCACTCCCTCTAAGCCAAGGAGTCTTGCTTTCGCTTCTTCAGCAGTTGGCCTGTGATATAGGCAAGGAGACACCCCGAAAACTCGCATGGATGACAGATGTAGTGGCTGCAATCAAACCAACGGACCAGATGATTGCGATGCACGTACGACCCATATATGAGCAAGTGTTTCAGATACTAAACCATCAACTCAGCCTTCCCACAAACACTGTTGCCGAGATTTCAAGTATACGTGTGGTTCTGGTAATCATTAACTCCACACTTAGGACCTTGTAAATGAACGTTAATTCTATAGGCCTTATAAATGTGATATGGTTGTACAAAGTTGTAGCATTTTCGGGCCGGAAGCTTTCTACATAGTTTACCATTTACATTTCTCATTAGTTACCTGAGTTTTGAATCTTGGAAGACTAGGAAAGGAAATTCAAGAATTGACTCGTAAGATTCATTGTTTTCCGCCGTTTTTGAATTTTCTTGGAGACGTAACGGAAGAATTCCTGTGTTTGACTTCCACGATAAGTAAGAGTTTTGTATATTTTGAGATTGACTGTGTGTATTCAATAAGTGCCGTTGATTGACGGGAAACCTTAGCTTATGTATTATGTATGACTAATATTTTAGAAGCATTAGAATGATGAGTCAGGTCCATTGACCTTCTCTCCCTGTACTCCCCAGATCCGGGACATGTAAATCAAAAGGTACAATAATCAGTTTTCTCGATCTGTCAAAAGGTACAACAGTCAGTTCTCGGCCTGTTGGATTAGTTTATTAAGTGGTTTAGATCGGTTTGAGAAATTAACAGACCATTTGGTTCAATTCAGCTTGGGGTTTGACACTCCTAAATCGAACCGTTTAATCCGAATCGCGGTTTGAAATCGTGAAATCGAACCGTGAAAACCAAGTCATAAACCGAACTATGAAACTGCAATCCTGACCGTCCCTTCAAAGTTTAAGTTAATCTTGACCTTTAATTGTTTGAATACCCTAAATAACAAAGGCATCAGACCCGCCTCTCTTTCTTTATTTCCAATTCTCGTTTCTCCCTCTTCCCGTTTTCTCTCAACAGCGATCAACGACGACGAGGAGTCAACCTCTCTTCTCGACGAGCAGCGTTGCTCTCCCCCTTCGACGTGCTTCCCTCGGTCCCTCCTTATCTGTCTTCTACCTTGGCTCTTCACCCCTCAACCGTAATAGTCAAATTTCTCGGTCTACACCAAAGTCAAATCCTAAACTATTTTTCCAGTATGTTATCCTCCATCTTTTCTTCATCCTTCGGTCAAAAAATAATTATGGTCTGCCAAATGGTTTGTAGCGCGGTTTGAACCACACAATCAGACCGTGGTTTGGACTTAAATGAATCAAACCATGCCGGTTTGGTTCAGCTCGATTTGAGATTTTTGGCGGTTCAGCCCGATTTGAGATTTCTCCAAATCGATAACTAGCAATTTGACTTTTAAATTAGTACAAATCGAGCTAAACCGAACCATTTACACCCCTCCTATTAGGAGCACAAGCTCGCAGGAGCAATAACAATTTCTTCCGCGATAAAAAATCATCCATTTATAAAAAGATTGAATCAACTAGACTACTGGTGCAAACTTATTGGGTATCCCCAAATTCATCCACTCTCTCTGTCCTTGTACCAAAAATAATTTAGATATATTTATCTGCTATTTTGTACTCCCTCTGTCTCACGTGAATGTTAACTAAAATATTGGACACAATAGTTAAGTAATAAGGGGTCGTTTGGTTAGGAGGCTTAAGACGGGATAACATTCATCAGGATTAATAAGGTTTATTAAAATGACGTTTGGTTGTAAATTGGGCATCCAGATAATTAAACCGATTTATTGGGATTAGATCTTAATTTTCTCACTAATTATATTGATCTCAAGAAAGTATTATCAATCCCTTACATAATAATTCCCTCATTAATAATACTGCTAATCTTTATCCGACAACCAAACGAGTCCTAATAGTATAATAAGAGGAGAAAGAATGAGCGGAAGAATAGTAAGTGAATTGTCAATTATAAGTATAAAAAGTGTGTTTTATTAAATACTCCCTCCGTCCCATATTATCTTACCCATTTTGCTATTTTGGGCGTCCCACTTTAAAGTCCCACTTTCCTAAAAAGGAAACTTTTTAATACTCTTCTTTATTCATGAGACCCACTTGTCATACCCACAACAACTATTCACTTACTATTCTCTACCTCACTTTCTCTTTCCTACCCATTCACAACTCCTACTTTAATAACATTATTCCTTATTTTTTCGTTTTCAACAGTAAATGAGTAACGTATTATTATGAGACGGAGGAAGTATAAAATAATAATTTTTTTGCCATTTTGAATATACTATACTCTGCACTTTTACTCGAATGAAACGAACGAAAAAAAGAGATAAGATTAGAATCATTAGACTAACTGATAAGTTAAGACTTAAGAAAATGTGCCATTATTGACTGAGCTAGCCATAGAAGTAAACAAAATTGCTTTGAAGAGCAAAATAGACCAAAATGTTAAAAAAAAAAATAGAAATGAGTGGACAACTTGGATTCATTCCATTGGTTGAAAGCATTTTTAAGTTAAATTAAGGCAACCGTCCAGACTTCCAGTCCAGGACTAATCACTGTTTAAAACTTCCAATTTCTAACATTATGTCCGACAAATTTTCTGTTGATAGTGACTTTTTCCTTTTTCTTTATTAGCTGGTCTGAAAAATAAAATAAAATATTCTAATTTTTTTAACAAATAAATAGCAAAAATATATAATCATTTTTTTTAATATTTAATTTTATAAATATATAATGACTGTTGAAAAAATTGATAAAAAATATTTATGGATAAACATTTTTACAAAAGTCAAAATTTTACAAAAAAACGCGTTTTTTCTTAAACTTAGAAAAAACATGTTTTGTTTCTCTCGCTAGTGCCAGTGTTAGTGTAACAAAGGATCAGTATAAAAAAGTGTCAGTGTTAGTGTAACAAAGTGCCACTGTAAAGAGTACTAATGCATGCATATTAAGTGTCAATGTAAAAATGTGTCGGTGTTATTGTAACAAAGTGCCGGTGTAAAGAGTGTCAACGCATATATATTAAGTGCCAGTATAAAGAGTATCAGTGCAGGGTAAAAAAGTGTCAGTATTAGTATAAAAAAATGTCAGTGTGAAGAGTGTCGGTGCATGTATTATTAAGTGTCGGTGTAAAAATGATTTTTTCTTAACGTTAAAAAAAATGATTTTTTCATAAGAGCAACTCTTTACAAAAAGAACATTTGTTTTTTAAAATTTTTCAAAAATAAATACTCTCTCCGCCCCATACCTACGTGCACAATTTCCATTTTGGACGTTCCAAACCTACGTACACAATTCCTAAAATGGAAAGAAATCTTTACTATTTCCTCCACTCATTCTTTCTCCTATATTATTTTAATACTCACAACACCATTATAATTTACTATTTCCTCCACTCATTCTCTCTCCTATTTTATTTTCACACTCACAACACTTTCAATATAATATTCTTTCCTTAATTTACGTAAAAAATCAAACTAGGCACCTAGTTACGAAACGGAGGGAGTATTAATTTAGGAAAGAAGGTAGTATTAATTTTAGTGCAATTTTATCGGGTAAATAAGGTTCTAACTTCTAACATCAACCTCTTCTTGTCTCAGCTCCGATTTGAAACTTATCATCATGATTAACAGTGGCTTCGGTAGGTCGGTAAGAACTCGTTTGACCAACAACTTTCTTCTTCTACGTCTTCAATTTTCTCTCTTTCTCCTCCACGTGATAATGCTTCCTCCCTTCGTCCTCAACTTCTCAGTTCAACATTCCGGCCGATTATTGATGTTGCCAGGAACTTCCTCAACAGCAACTTCACCGTTGTAGTCCGACTTCGATATCTCCGGCTCCTTCTTCTCCGACTGGTCTGCACACAATCAAACGTCAACTAAGCCGGGGGCGGCTCCGGCGAAAGCCCCTCCGGCGTGAGGATAAGAATTGGCTTGTTAAAGGGGAAAATCAACAAAATTTGAGAGTGTTTGTGGTTGTGTGTGTATTAATCAACGTACCTTGACAATGAAGCCTGCATATCTTATTTATACCCCTCATCCTCGTGCCTTGCACATGACATCCTCACATTTCATGCCTACTGCCACGTGTCGCCATATCATTGGTCCTTTCATAAAGTAAACCCTAATCACGTGATCATCAATCCCAATGCATAACCGTCTAATGGGTCCCACTTGGTAGATATTTATATGCCGCCTCTGGTGAATAACATTAACAAGAATCCTTCTCTCGCCGGATAGAGTCACTTCTTGTCCTATCTCGCCTCATCATTATGTCTCGCCTTATCCGACTGTGTCGCCTTTAACGTCATGTCTTGCCATTATTCTTTATCGCCGGCTCTCCTCATAATGTGTCGCTGTTTGACGTCTTGGTCTTCTCCCCTTCTTAATGATATTAGTGGGATACTCCTGTCTCGCCTTCCTTCCTTGGGCCGCCTATATCCTTTTCTTCTTCTTGGGTCGCACTCTAATTTGGGCCCACTTTGCCGCTTTCTTGTTAATAAACTTGGGCCAAGCCCAATCTTTATATTTGGTCAGCATCATATGTTCACAGATTATTCAATTAGCGACATATGCAATCTTCTTCAAGAAGCTACCACTGGAGATCCCTGTCCATACACGTGTCCTTCTCTTGGTAACCCTTAACATTTTAATGAGCCGTCATTTGGGAATCGTGTCCCGGCCAGAGGGAAAATTCAAAAATCTTCCCCGAACGTCACATCCATCATTTCCTTAACCCCTCTCTCATATAAATACCAAATCATAACCCCCATTCCTCTTTTCACAACACTTAAACCCTGCTTGAACACTTTCCTTTTCCGGCGAACATCAACACTGATTCCGACCATTCTTCTTCATTTTTCACCGTCTAAATCCCTGATTTCTTGCCCACATTTGCTTCTTGACCTTGATTCCATTCTTATTTACGCCTTTTCAAAGTGATTTGGTGTAATATTTCTCAATTCCTGTGATCTCGATTATCGTCTCCGCGTCTGCTCATCTTTCCCGTGACCCTTCATCTTTTCCGACCAAGATCATCCTTTTCCTCGTGTAACTTTTCCTAAAACCCTTCGCATTCTTTATCCTTCACATTTTGGTCTCCCCTTTGACCGATTATTTAAAGTTGCATTTCCTTTCATTCTATAAAAACAATTTTTCCCAAACCGCCCTTCATGGCGAGATATAAATATCGTGCCAAGGTAGTTAGATACGCCGTCGCCAGTTTCGTGCGGCTTTTATAGACGCTCGCGAACTACTTGGGCGAGATTGCCCAAGGCCGACCTAATTAGGTTTTTAGTTGAACACCGGGTGGATCCTTCGCCGATTGACTCCCTTGAAATCCAAGGCCATTTTTTCCTTCCACTTTCAAATTTCCTATGTCGCACATTTTCCCTTCCAGTAATCAATTGGTTCGATTTATTAAAGATAAGTATAAACCGTCTTTAAGCGACTCCTTCCGAATCCCAATGTGTCGCCGATCCCTTTTCCAAACGTAGAACACATTATAAATCAATCCTTTCTTCTTCTTCTTCCAGCCGACTCGCGACATGGCCGGTCAAGCAACATCTTCGCCGCCGCCGCTTCCAACAATCTCCCTCCTACCGGGGTTCAAAATATCGTCCTTCAAGAAGGTACACTTTTACCAATCCCGCGCATGCCGAGGCGGGATCTTCCCATGCAACAAATACAGACTCCCTAACTCCCAACCTTATAACCGATTGGCATAGGGAATATCACATAGATAGCTCCATCTATTGCATTTCAATATCGTGAGACCTTTCCTCGCCCACTTACGAGAAATGCGGAAGGCATTGTCATTTTCCCTTCTCAACTCAAGGCCGGCCTTAGGATCCCCTTTCGATCCTTTCCTTTGTGAATTCTTGTATAAAGCCCAAGCCATGATCACCGAAATTCACCCAAATGCTATTAGAATAATAACTACCTTCATCGCCATTTGTCGCTCTCTCGCGAAAAGAACCCACCATTACCGCTATGCTTTCTTTGTTTACCGGGTACAAACAAACCAACCAACTTGCCGACGACATATTGAAACTCGCCTTTCTCTCCAATACCATAGGGGTCCCAAAGTCCTTACTCCACCGCCCACCAAAATTCACGATTGGATGGACGACCCTCTCTTCGTTGTTTCTCGCGGCTGATGGTCTCATCCCGCCGACCTTCATCCTATTAATACTCAAATTGAATCCAAAGATGTTTCTACCATTGGCGACACCGCCCTTGTTGACGACATTCGCTCCTTGATTGCCTTACCCGAAAATTCCCGCCCGACGCTCCCCACCTCTCATTTCTTGGAGAGGTATTCTCGGAATAGTGGAATTGCTAGATCAAGCTCGGTTTGGCTGACAACTTACCCCGAGTCCAGCCCCGAATTCCAATAAGCCACGTTTATTTCGACGGATGGGAGCGACATTCCAACAACAAGTATGCTCATGAATGTCAGTCTTGCAAGGGTTCTCATCACTGTACTGCCATGAATACCGCTCTTTGTATGTTTCCCCTTTAATCTTATCTTTTCTTTCCTTCAATTATAACTTGAAATACCACAACCCTTAACTTCCTTCTATTTATTTTCAGATCACCGGGCCAAATCCATGGAAAGTCGTCAAGCTGCCAACTCGGAAACTGACAAGAGAAGGAAACAATTGGCCAATGCACGCGGCCTTGCTCTTGCTTCCCTCCCTGAAAATCTTGCTTTGCCAATTTCTCGCGATGGTAAAGATGCTGAAGAGATTGCTTTGGAGAAAACTCAGAACACATCTAGAAAAAGAGCCGGACCAACCAACCAAGCTGCGCGAGCTAAACGACTGAAAAGAGTCGCTTCTGTAACAACCAATGTCACTCCCGCTTCTCAGGTAAATGTCCCGCCAAATCCTGTTACTGATTCAACTCCTCCTTCTATTGAAACTAATCTCCCGCCCACTTCTATTTCGCCAAATATTGAGACCACCATTTCCCAAGCTGTTATCCCGCCAACTGATGTCGCACCGACGACTGAAAATATTGAAATTCTTACCTCCGATCTTGTTCCACCAAATACTTCTTCTTTAGAAGTTAATATTTCTGAGCCCCAACAAATTGAAAATCTTCCTCTCCGCGAGACGGAGGTCTGCGACTTAACAATCATTTCCAGCTCCCCTTCAACTCCTCCCCGGCCCTAGCACTTCTTCCGCTCTTCCTACTCCTAGTCAAGCTACAGAAAACTTTTCCAAGCCCTTGATTTTGTTGGGCTTTATGAGCTTAGCAAGGAAATTGCCAGAGTCCCCCGCATAAAGGGGTTGATTGAGGAAACTAAAAGCGCGGAAGAATATCTACTGGGCAGCTCGGCCTTAATCAGAGCTAGTGATCAAGTACAAGTTCATAATGTCGCCCAAATGGATTCTGCTCATGCCGCATGCCAGGCGGGTTATTATTTTTCATTGGTTAGTTCTTCTTTCCTTCCTTATTTTATTTTACCTTAATCTTATTCTCAACTTTCTCTTAACTTCTAATTGTTATCTTCTCCCAGCTTGGATCTTCTATCACCGGCATTAGCGAGGCAAACACTCGACTGGAAAATGAATCGGCCAGATTGAAACGCGACAAAGATACCCTCAAGGGTAGACTTACGAGACGGGATTCTTCAATCAAAACTTGGAAAAGGAGCGGGACAAATTGAAGACCGATCTAACCACTTCTCACACCGCCTTGACTGCATCCCTAACGGATCTCAATGCCGCCAATTCCAGGCCTCGCCACCGCCACTACCGAACTTGATTCTCGCTGCAGAAAATGTCGCTAAACTGAGGAGTGAGAATGAAGCTTTAAAGGAAACTCATGCCGCTGAAACTCAAACTCTCCAAGACGAGATTGCTAGGCTTAAAGAGGAACTAGCTGAGAAAACCGCAGAAGTTGCTGCTCTGAATGCCGATGTGGCTCAATTAACTGACGACATTGCTGACATTGGGAACCAAACTTCCCTTCAAGTTATGCGAGCCGCAGCGGCCGAAATCAACGACATTCCCGCTATCACGATTGAAAACTCGCCCACCGGGTTCTCGAGCCAATTTTTAGCGAGGTTTGTCGCCGCGGTCATTCCGTAGTTCCTTATACTCAAGAACTCAAAGATCTTGCTGATGAAGATGCTTTGCTGGGAAAATCGCCATGGAGAGCTCCTCCTGTTCAAGTTCCAAATGCTGTAGCTTTGTGGGATACTCTTCTTGAGCACAAGCATAAGCAGCTGGATGATGCCAAAGCTCTTGCCTTAGCGGCTTCAAGCTCCAGCCAAGTCATCCCGCCTACTGAACCCGATGTCTGATCTATCTCCTTCTTAACTTTTACTTTGAACAGCCTTTGTAACTTGCCTTGATGGCTAAACAATTTACTCTCTTTTCTTTTTGGGGCCTGCGTGCCTTTTGAACATTGTACATTTGCGGCCTTTGTGCTTGCCCCTTTACTTTTTGCTTTACTTATTTCTCCACTCATTGTTTTGATAGTTCATCAAAATCTCTTTTGCATGACAGGTATCATACACATATACTCCCATCGAAAAAGTGAAGTCGTCTTTAGGCGACTTTACTCATAACATATTTTGCGACTCATATTGTCGCTAACTCTAATCTTTTCTTGATCTTCTTTTGCTTTATACTTAGAATAATTTCCTTCTTTCTGCCTCATCTTTCCTTTTTTCTTCCAGCGAGAGAGTGATATCTTTCATAGCGACTTATGCTCTTGCCCTTACTGCGAGATAAATCTTTTCTTCATTCATAGCTCCGAAACTTTCATTTTTATAGTCCATAGACTTTTACATCTTTCACCATCCATAGCTTGACTTATATCATAGTTTACAACTTACATTGACTCACATCGATTTATAGTCCGACGACTTTCTTTGACTCGCATCGCTTTATAGTCCGACGACTTTCTTTGACTCGCATCGTTTTATAGTCCGACGACTTTCTTTGACTCGCATCGTTTTATAGTCCGACGACTTTCTTTGACTCGCATCGTTTTATAGTCCGACGACTTTCTTTGACTCGCATCGTTTTATAGTCCGACGACTTTCTTTGACTCGCATCGTTTTATAGTCCGACGACTTTCTTTGACTCGCATCGTTTTATAGTCCGACGACTTTCTTTGACTCGCATCGTTTTATAGTCCGACGACTTTCTTTGACTCGCATCGTTTTATAGTCCGACGACTTTCTTTGACTCGCATCGTTTTATAGTCCGACGACTTTCTTTGACTCGCATCGTTTTATAGTCCGACGACTTTTATTGACTCGCATCGTTTTATAGTCCGACGACTTTCAACATTTATAGTCCGTCGACTTTCAACATTTATTCATTCCTTTCAATAATTCATCAAAAATTGTTTTGATAATTCATCAAAAACTCTTAACCTTCTTACCTTTAACGAGATATCACCATACACATATACTCCCATCGAAAAAGTGAAGTTGTCTTTAGGCAACTTTACTCTTGAGCGATTTATTTACCATGTCATTGGCTACTGATCATACATAACTATAAAATTCATTCCATGTAAAGCACATATGAGGAATAAAATTTCATATTTTCATTGTATCATAAACATATTCAACATAAGTTCCATATATATACTTTCTATTAAAATCATGAAGCATATGACTTTCATTCATCATTGAAAAGTTCATAAATTCATTAAAATGATTATTAAAAAGACTTTTAATAGGAACAAGATAGGCAAATTACCCTTATCACTTCAATGGTAGTATTTCTTTAAGTGATCAACACTCCATGCATTCGGGACCTCTTTGCCGTCTTCTTCTTTCAAGTGATAAGTCCCCTCTCGCACAATTCTAGCAATTTGGAAGGGACCTTCCCATTTCGGATCTAGCTTGGCAAATCTCATTGCCGCGCCTTTAACTTCACGGCTCCTCAACACCCAATCGCCAACATTAAATGACCTCTTCTTTACTCGCTTATCGTGTTGTGCCTTCATCCGCGGCTTGTAATTAATCATCCTCATTCTCGCTCTAAGCCTCTTTTCATCACTCGTATCTAGCTCAAAGCACCTTCGTCGCTATTCATTATCTCGTCATAATAAGTTACTCTATGGGTAGGCAAACCCATCTCGGCCAGGAGCCATCAGCTTCGAGCCGTAAGTTAATGCGAAGGCCGTCTCGCCAGCCGACCCCTTTACTGTCGTTTCTAACATACCATAAAGCTGTGGACAGCTCCTCCAACGAAGCCCCGCCTCTCTTCTCTAAGTTTTTACACAAAATCTCGAGAACTTGCTTGTTAGCGGCCTCTACTTGTCCGTTGCATTGCGGCCTATACACCGGCAGACGCCAATGTTTGATACTCAAATTCTCGCAAAATCCGTGAAACTTCTTTCTAAATCGCGCCCATGATCGTAGATGATTGCCCGCGGCATTCCATGGCGACATAGGATTTCCTCCGTTACAAATCTGATGATCTGGTCTTCGCAGTAGAAGTTAAAGCTCTTGCCTCACCCACTTGGTAAAATAATCAACAGCCTACCACCACCATCTCGCGCTTCCTTCGCCTTGGGAAAGGTCCTATAAGGTCTATTCCCACATATCAAAAGGCCAAGCTGCTACAATTGGGGTCTGCCGCCGCTGGCCGCCTAGGAATGTTAGCATGTCGCCGGCACCGGTCACATCTTTCTTACATACTCCTCCGCATCTTTCTTCAATGACGGCCAATAATACCCATGAAACATGATTTTATTAGCCAAAGTTCTTGCTCCTGGATGACCTCCACAAACGCCCTACATGCACCTCAAACAAAACGTTATCAACCTTCCCGGTTCCACGCATCTCATCAAAGGCCGCGAGAAAGACTTCCGTATAAGATCCCATCCTGTACAAGAAACCTTGGTGACATTTTCCTAACAATCTTCGCCTTATCTTCGTCTTGTGGCAGCTCTTCTTTCTCCAAATAGTCTTTCATTTCATTTACCCAATCTTTTTCACCAACTTCAATTTCCATTATCGTGGGCCCGTCAAAAGCCGGCTCTTCCACAAATTCAACTACCACTTTCTTAGGCAACTCCTCTATTTTATCGCAAGCGGCTTTGCTCAACATGCTCGGCTCGCTCATTTTTCTCTCTATCAATCTCGCACTAGCCCCAATAATCAAAGCTTTGCAAAATCGCCTTACCATTTCACAATACTTTGTCAAAATTGCACTCACTACTCCATATCTTCCTTTTACTTGGTTAACAATTAACCGAGAGTCGAGTGGGCGACTATCTCGCTTTACTCCGATATCTCGGCATAACTCCAAACTCCGCCACCAACGCCTCGTATTCTCGCCCGGTTGTTTGTCATGTTAAACTTAAACCTCAAGGCCTTCTCATATGTGCAATCTTTTCCTGGCGAGCTTAATGAAATCCCGGCTCCGCCTTTGTCCTTAGCTGAGGACCCATCAACAAACAATTCCCAACATCCCGCAGTCTTTCTTTCTCTTCTTCCGCTTCGTGGTCTTGCGACTTGGCCTTCCTCTTCCTTGCCTCTTGAGTCTCAATCTCCTCTCTTTCATATGTGAATGAAGTTTCGAGAATAAAGTCCGCCAAAGCCCGAGCCTTAATCGCCTTTCTCGCCTCATATTGAATATCAAATTCGTTAATTCAATCGACCATTTAAGAAGCCTTCCACTGAATCAGCCGTTGTAAAATCTTTCTTAAGGGTGCATTGGTCAACACAAGAATGTGCGAGATAGGAAATAGGCCCTCAACTTCCTTGTCGCTATTACCAAAGCATAAGCCAATTTTTCTCGCATTAAAATATCTCGCTTCTACCTCACTCAATGCCTTTGAAACATAATACACTCGGTTTTTGCATGCCACCATCCTCCTTTATTAATACCGCCGCCACGCTAAATCTGATGCCGCTAAGTAGACATATAAATGGTCTCCTTCCTTCCGGGCTACATAAGATGGGCGGCTTTCCCAAATACTCCTTTATCTTCGAAAAGCTTCTTCACACTTGTCATCCCAAGCAAACTTCGATCTCCTTTCAAGACTTTGAAGAACGGCAAACATTTCTCAGCTGACCGCGACACAAATCGTCCCAAAGCTATCACCCTACCATTTAACCTCTGAATCTCTTGAATGGTCTTGGGCGACTTCATATCAATTAACGCCCGGATCTTCTCAGATTTGCCTCTATCCCGCGGCGATTTACAAGAAATCCCAAAACTTTCCCGCCGTTACTCTAAAGGTGCACTTACTTGGATTAAGCTTCATGGAATTCTTTCTCAAGTTCTCAAAAGTTTCACAGATCCGCCAAATGATCCTCCCCTTGGTCTTGATCACCATATCGTCAATATAAGCTTCAACATTCCTCCCAATCTGCGATTTAAATATCTTGTTAACCATCCTTTCGTATGTCGCCCAAATGCTTCTTCAAACCAAAAGGCATCATTTTATAGCAAAAATTTCCAAGGGGAGTCCTGAAAGCTGTTTTGGCTTTATCCTCTTCAAGCATCTTGATCCGGTGATACCCCCGAGTAAGCATCAATAAAGCTAAACACCTTGTGTCCCGCAATAGAATCCACCAGCCTATCAATCTTTCGCAAAGGATAACAATCCTTGGGACATGCCGTATTCAAATCTCGTAAAATCTATGCACATTCTCCACTTCTTGTTCGCCTTCAACACCATCATCAAGGGCAAGCTAGCCAGACCGATAAGTGATCTCTTCAATGATTCCCGCCTTTAACAACTTCTCTACTTCCCCGATCACCGCTTTCTCCTTTTCCGCAGATAAGTATCTCACCTTCGCTTAAAAGGCTCTACATTTGGATCAAGCATTTAGACAAGTGTAAGGCGACATTTTCATCAATCTCCGCACATATCCTCCGGTCTCCGTGCAAATACATCAATGTTATCTCGCAAAAATTAATTAGCATATCCCGCTCTTCCTTCTTCAAATGTTGCCCAATCTTGATTTTCTCGTTTCGGGATATCCATCATTCACAATCACTTCTTCCAATTCTTCGCCGCCCGAATATCGTGCTCATCCCGCATTTGCAGTGTGTCTACTTCAATTTCAGCCGCCTTTTTCCGATCGACATTTCTCTTCATCCCAATACCGCTACTCTCCCCTTTTTCTCTCTCGTCATGCGACATACTCCCCGGGGTGTCCATCATGATCTCTTCATCACAATCCTCACTCTCCGAATCCACTATTTCTTCAATGGGGCTCTTTCATCTTGACAAATTCGTGGATCTAGACCAAGCCATCTCTCGCGATCACCATCAAAGCCATCAAATTTTTTTCTGACTTTTCCTGCATCATTTCTGTCTCCACATCTCGCTCATAACTTCTTGCCTTCACAACTTCATCCTCTACTCTTTCCTCAATAATTATGATTGCCGACTTATTTTTCATACTTTCTGTCTCTTCCCAACTCTCACATCCCCCTAAGTCGGTGATCATATTTATCCTCGCATCCCGCACGCTTAAAGCAAGAGAAAGTGAACTTGTGCTTGCTCTGCCGCCGTTTGCATTTCAATCTTCTTTTGGATAACTTCCTTCACCTCACTTTTCAAACATGCTATCCCCTTTGCCGTAGGAAACTTGACTCCGCCGATGCGGGATAGATACCACCATTTCAAAGCTTTGCATAAAGGGAATGCCCACAATAGCATTATAAGGCGACACCAAATCAATAACCATAAACTCAACAGCCATGAGTTCTCACCTTCTCATCTTCTCCTATCTCTACCGCCAAAGAAATCGTTCCTTTAACCCGCACAAGTGTGGTTAGTAAACCCTTCCAAGAATCCTTTATACGGCACCAAATTGGCCTCGTATATCGCATCTTTTTAAAAGCATCATAATAGAGAATGTTTCGCTTGCTCCGTAATCTACTAAAACCCGATGCAAAATACTGTTTCTGGGCGATTGTGATTACAATTGGTTGGCATCCATGGCTTGGCGTTAAAGCCAACTCTCGTCTTGAAAAACTAATCATCCTTTCTTCACCGGGTGGATAGGCGGGAATGTGACAAGTGTGGGATAGCGACATAATCCGATTACTTAGGCAAGTAATGCTTGTAGGCTCGTGAATCACCAAAATTTCATTTCTATTTCCATTTCCTCCTTGATCCGCCCCATTTGGCTCCCGCCATACATACTCTTGCAACGCACCCCTTTCAATTTGGTTTTGAATTACTCTTTTCAAATTATAACAATTGTCGGGCCTCATGACCCCGCTCCCGATGATAATTACGTAATTGATTCATGTTAACTCTCCCAAGATCATTCATTTCAAAAGGTGCTGCAAATCAATGTACTCCTTGAAATTTCACTTGGTGTAGCAATAACCTTGTAAACCTTATCATTCTTCTAACTCCACGACCTCCATTTGGGCCTCCGTTGCGACCTCCACCTCTGCCGCGCCGGGATTCCTCGACCTCCTTGATGAGCGGCATTCCCTTCCTTCACATACTCAATCCGATCCTTAACACTTTTCTTTCCATTGTTTGAAGCTCCTTCATCAACATCCTCGCCACCACAAGACGCTTTGACCCTCTCATGCAACTCACTCAAAGTCGCAGGTAATCTCATTCTTAACTCCCTCCCGAATGATTCGGATAATGCACCCGACATATACATCATGATGACGTATTTGGGATCAATCTCAAGAATTTGATTGGCAATTAACAAAAATCTATTGGTGTAAGTAACAAGACCTTCTCCCGTCTTTTGCTTAATGCCAATCAACTCCCGCAAAGACTACCGGTTGAGCTCCCATTGATCCAAATCTCGCCAAAAATTTCCTCTTAAAGTCTTGGTACCCCAATATAGAGTTAGCAGCCGTCGTACAAACCAATCCAAAGCCCGAAGCTCCAAGGTACTAGCAAAAGTCTTGCATAACAAAGCATCATCCTTGGTCGAATCGCCATTGTCACCTCAAATCCCGCTACGCGAGTCCCGGCGGTGGTGACTCCCGCATATTTAGATAGAGCAGTAAGCGAAAATCTGAGCCGTCTCGGCCTCTTGAATATATCTAGCAAAAGGGGCTACAAAAGAGTCCTTTTCATTATCAACTGCACCACCCTTTTCCAATTCCGCTAACCTCCTTGCCATCTCGGCCATTTGTTTCTTGAAAACGTCTTCTTCTCCAAAACGACTAACCCCCACACCCTTTCCTTTTTCTATCGCCTTGGGCTTCTCCATATCATTGAAACTTCTCAACTCTTTCTCGCCATCCTCCGCCTCATTCGACGCAAGACGCCTTCTTCTTCTTCACAATAGAGGGACGACACTTGGGAAGTGTGTGGCCAATGATAAACTTTGATCTTTCTTCCATTTTCCATGTACTCTCCCGCTTTTCTTTTTTGTGTTCCTTCAATTCGCTTTTGCGACCCATCTATTCTCGCTTCTACTTCTTTTGGCTTCTCAGGCTCTACTTCCTTTTCTCGCTCCTCATTTACTACAATTATCTCCTTATTTGCTCCCTTATCTCCCTCTATTGTCGCCGTTAAAAATCCCTGCGGGATTGGAGTAGGTTTCTTCTTCATCGCCCTCAGTCGCTTGTTGTTCTCAATCAATTGCATGATCAAAGCGTTATGGATCCTCAAACTTTCTTCCTCATTCTCTATTTCCTCCTCTGGTGGTGGCGGCATCACATTCCTCTCTCTCTCTTCGCCAGTATCTCGCTCCGCCTCTTTCGGGATTACTTGCTGCTAGGAAGAAGTATCTCTCGCTCCACCCATACCGATATTCCCAAACCCCGAAATTGGAGTGACAATGTTCCTTCCCGCTACAGTCTTTTGGCCCACTACCATATTCTTCTCTGGTGTTGACATTCTTTCCTCTTACGCAATCAAACTTATGAACTTCACCCACGAAAATCTGCAAATCTTATGAAGATTTG
This sequence comes from Adenophora triphylla var. japonica, assembly GCA_022495995.1. Classification (NCBI taxonomy): domain Eukaryota; kingdom Viridiplantae; phylum Streptophyta; class Magnoliopsida; order Asterales; family Campanulaceae; genus Adenophora; species Adenophora triphylla. The sequence continues at coordinate 1,096,247 of JAFEMH010000071.1, forward strand.
AAGATCTCGGCTCGAAACCCGTAAACAAACAATAAAAACCCAGCAATAACAACCTTTCTTCAACACCAAAACTCTCCAAAAATCTTCAACAAAGATTTCAATTACACCTTACCACCAAAAACACCCAAATCACAGCTATTCGAAACAAAACAAACTCACAAAATCCGACTTCAAAACTCTACAACCAAACCCAGATTAGAACAATTCTTAACGAACAACTTTGAATCACGACTCATACAAATACTTGAGAAAACAGGAATCTACTCCAACCCAATTAAACAATATCACAATATTCAACTATTCCAACCCACAAATTTTACAAAACATCAATCGACTCCAACAATAATAAGAACAACAAACTTCAGCTTACAAATTGCTAATAACGCCAACTCAACCAATAAACTCCACACCCCTTGAATCGTCCACAACCCACCTTCACGATCTCAGAACAGAGCTTCCCCAATCTCGAGCCACCGTCGATAACACTTCAATCCTTGAAGAGAAAACTGTTCCCGGCAATGGAACCAATTGATGTTGCCAGGAACTTCCTCAACAGCAACTTCACCGTTGTAGTCCGACTTCGATATCTCCGGCTCCTTCTTCTCCGACTGGTCTGCACACAATCAAACGTCAACTAAGCCGGGGGCGGCTCCGGCGAAAGCCCCTCCGGCGTGAGGATAAGAATTGGCTTGTTAAAGGGGAAAATCAACAAAATTTGAGAGTGTTTGTGGTTGTGTGTGTATTAATCAACGTACCTTGACAATGAAGCCTGCATATCTTATTTATACCCCTCATCCTCGTGCCTTGCACATGACATCCTCACATTTCATGCCTACGTATTAACAATTGTTTATGATGCTGCAGGAAACAATTGTGTTGTGGTGTATTAATCAACGTACCTCGTGCCTTGCACATGACATCCTCACATTTCATGCCTAAGTTTATGGCGAGATTCATTTATGGTCTCGCCAAAAACTTTATGTTCACAGATTATTCAATTAGCGACATATGCAATCTTCTTCAAGAAGCTACCACTGGAGATCCCTGTCCATACACGTGTCCTTCTCTTGGTAACCCTTAACATTTTAATGAGCCGTCATTTGGGAATCGTGCCCGGTTGTGAGGGAAAATTCAAAAACCTTCCCCGAACGTCACATCCATCATTTCCTTAACCCCTCTCTCATATAAATACCAAATCATAACCCCCATTCCTCTTTTCACAACACTTAAACCCTGCTTGAACACTTTCCTTTTCCGGCGAACATCAACACTGATTCCGACCATTCTTCTTCATTTTTCACCGTCTAAATCCCTGATTTCTTGCCCACATTTGCTTCTTGACCTTGATTCCATTCTTATTTACGCCTTTTCAAAGTGATTTGGTGTAATATTTCTCAATTCCCAGGATCTGATTATCGTCTCCGGCGTCTGTTCATCTTTCCCGGTGACCCTTCATCTTTTCCGACCAAGATCATCCTTTTCCTCAGGTAACTTTTCCTAAAACCCTTCGCATTCTTTATCCTTCACATTTTGGTCTCCCCCTTTTGACCGATTATTTAAAGTTGCATTTCCTTTCATTCTATAAAAACAATTTTTCCCAAACTGCCCTTCATGGCGAGATATAAATACTGTGCCAACTACCTTGTAGCCGCCTGAAACCTGACAGCGACCGTATCTAACTACCTTGGCACAGTATTTATATCTCGCCATGAAGGGCAGTTTGGGAAAAATTGTTTTTATAGAATGAAAGGAAATGCAACTTTAAATAATCGGTCAAAAGGGGGAGACCAAAATGTGAAGGATAAAGAATGCGAAGGGTTTTAGGAAAAGTTACCTGAGGAAAAGGATGATCTTGGTCGGAAAAGATGAAGGGTCACCTAGAAAGATGAAATGTACGCCGAGACGATAATCGATCCTGGGAATTGAGAAATATTACACCAAATCACTTTGAAAAGGCGTAAATAAGAATGGAATCAAGGTCAAGAAGCAAATGTGGGCAAGAAATCGTGGATTTAGACGGTGAAAATGAAGAAGAATGGTCGAATCGTGTTGATGTTCGCCGGAAAAGGAAAGTGTTCAAGGTGGTTTAAGTGTTGTGAAAAGAGGAATGGGGGTTATGATTTGGTATTTATATGAGAGGGGTTAAGGAAAATGATGGATGTGACGTTGAAGGTTTTTGAATTTTCCTCACAACCGGCACGATTCCCAAATGACGGCTCATTAAAATGTTAAGGGTTACCAAGAGAAGGACACGTGTATGGACAGGGATCTCCAGTGGTAGCTTCTTGAAGAAGATTGCATATGTCGCTAATTGAATAATCTGTGAACATAAAGTTTTTGGCGAGACCATAAATGAATCTCGCCATAAACTTAGGCATGAAATGTGAGGATGTCATGTGCAAGGCACGAGGTACGTTGATTAATACACCACAACACAATTGTTTATACGAGGTACGTTGATTAATACCCCTCATCCTCGTGCCTTGCACATGACATCCTCATTAAAATCCTTTTTTTTTTGTAATTTGATTGTACCACCACAACACAATTGTTTATGATGCTGCAGGAAATGTGCTTATCAATCTTCCTCCACGTGGCAGGACTGATCACCTGGCTTCTTGACCTGAAAACAGAACCCACGACTAGCCGGATGTGTCTCCGGCGAAGACGCTCGGGCGTGAGAGTAAGATAACAGTTGTATAAAGCTCAAAATGTATTGAATAATGAACTCAGAATACAAAATGGCAATTACCTTTCACCGTTTGGTAGTGATGAAGTATTTATAGACAAGAGTGTGTATTTTTGGGGAGACGACATGTGCTCCGAGATTGTAGCGGCAGTTACTTGATTGTGGGAACGTGTCTATAACGGCCCCTGATTTGTAGGGATGTGGTTATGAGAATTGTTCAACCAAATACGCCGGCAAGTGTCAGGTCGTCACTTGCTGATTTAGGTCGAGGTCGCCACTCGTGGAATGGTCGACCTGACCGCTTCGGTAGAGCATGGTTCGTACCCGGGTGTAGCATGGATCATGAGGTCGGACTAAGTTAGGTCGGGACCTGTAGGTCGGACCATGGGCTTAGTCGACTGATGTGTGAGATGGGCCTTGGGCCTTGTTCTGATTGGATCAGTCTCATTGAGAATGTGGGTGCCAATGCTATCTGTGATTGGGCTTTACTCGTTTGGCCCAACTCGACACTTTTGGTATGTTCAGTGGCCCCCAACTTTCGAGTTGACTTCGTCGACTTGGAAGTTAAAAAGATTTATTTGCCAAAAATTGCTTTACTCGAAGGTCGATACTAGTCTTTGAAGTAGGTCGACCATGATGACGTGGCAACATCCTGATCGTTGGCGATGAACGGTTGGAGATGAAGGAGCGCCGATTTTAGTAATGATTGCAATTCTGACTCTTAGTACTCCCTCCAAGCCCAACTCTCCCAAGTTGTTTACCAACCTTCCAAATAAACACAATTGCTGGAACTCGCATGTAGTTTTGGTTGAGAGCAGGCTGGGATGGGAATTTCCGTTGCCCAATGATGAATCTGATGTTATCAGTGAGGAGAATTACTGGGAGCCTCCTTGGTGTAAAACTTTGTATAGAAAGCTGTGTGCCCTGGTCAAGGATGGACCCGTCAATTGGGAGTCATTAGTGACAACCAAGTATAATTATATTCTAGCAGGGATGATGCCTGGAGATGAGGCAGCAGAGCCCCTTGCACCTGTATTGAGAGGCCAGGTGTACCCTGATTGGGTAACTCACTCTTTGGGTAGATTAGAGGAGAATTGTCAGTTTTGTCAGAAGCAAGCTGACTACTGCAAGAACAATGGAGAACACATTGGTGGTAAGGGTTTACTCGCCTTCGCTCATTAGCTCGTCCAATGTTAACTTGCATAAGTGCTTTTTTATAGGCGTATAGGATTGCTTTGATCTGCATACTTAACTTTCAGCTCGTCACTTGCTTGCTCGCCTGTAGAATCAATTAATTCGTACATAGAACTGCTTGTAATCGTATCTCTGTATTTATCAAATGGTTTGCTCGTATGTAGAATTAATTCGTACATAGAACTGATTTTATTGACGTACATGACTCTTAGCCCATCCGTTGTCTATTCGCATATAGAACTGGTTAGCTCGTACTTAAATCCGTTTCGAATTGTCACCCTGCACTTATCACATTGCTTGCTCGTATGTAGATTTAATTCGTACATAGAACTGTTTCGTATTGTCGAACTAACACTTTGATGTCGTGCAGTTTTGACTCCCGAACAAGAAGCCGCCATGGTTCGAATTGTTGGAGTTTCTGACAAGAAGAAGTCTAAGAGGGCCCACGGAGCTGTGAACGCTAAGGCCAGCAGAGAGAGGGAGGCTGCTACAAGGAATAACCTTCTCCCAAAGGACAATGCTGGGTTGATCCCAATGGAGGAGGTCGTTATAGAGGACCTTCAACAGAGTGGTTCCCATTCCATGAATGTGAATGAGGGAGGGGAGGAATTCAGCAGGTCGCCTAGGCCAAGTCCGAGCTCTGATCCTGTTCAAGAGGCCAATGTTGCGACCTCCGGGCCGAGATGGCGGGCTCCACCAATGAATGTAGTTGAAATTGATGATGTTGTTGAGGAGGAAGATGATCAAAGGTTGAGGACAAGAAAAGATCAAGGTCTCGGAAAGGGCAAGGCCGTCTCCCCAAGTCTACTCCCTCCTCTAGCCCCTCCTCCGAGGAGCCAAGAATCTGTAGATGCTTTGATTCAGAGGCTCAGCGATGTTCCCCCTCTCATTGGGGTCAACAGCATGACTCGCCGCTATCCTGATGTGGCGCTTGGTCAAGTGGTGGTGAGAAGGGCCCTGGATGTAGATCTCCTAGCTCACTTTGCAGATAAGGGGATGACTCCAGAGGAATTTACTGCCCGATCTGGGTTGGTACACAGCGAGGTAAACCTTTACTTTCCCTTTCTGTTTGGTCGCTTATTATGTTAGTTCGTCAGTTCACCTTCTATGCCTTTGCCGAGCTAATACTTCAATGTTTCCTCTAATGCAGTCTCTCACCATGAACGAGCAAGCTAAAAGCTCCTGGAGGGCGTCAATTGAGAGGGAGAAGCAGGCCCTGCGTGATTACGCCAAGAAGGCACAAGAGTTGGCTGATTTGAGAGAGAAGTACAACGATCTGGACAACTCGTGTGAAGCCAATGAAATGGTGAAGACGAAGGCCTTGTCCGATCTGGCAGCTGCTGAATCTAAGATCAAGGAGGTGGAAGCGGAGAGGGAAGCAGAGAATAGTGAATTGGAAAAAATCAAGACTGAGCCGCCACGCCAACAAACTTCTGAAGGAGAAGGATGCCTTCTTGCTCGAGCTGCATGAACAGCATCGACTTGAGAGAGAGAAGAGCCAGAAAAACCTCCAGGCTACCATCGAGAAAACTGCTAAGGATGCCTCTGAAGCAGCGGTTGAGAAGTTCAAGGCAGGGGATGAGTACTACGATGCCATAGTGTCTAAGGCCCAAGATTTTCTTGAGGTCGGCAAAAGACACATGGCCCGTCGTGCGCTTGTAGATCCAACGGCTACGGTTACCATCGAGCAATTAGCTCGTTGGTTTACTGAGTCCCAATATGACATGACAAACAGAGTGGTCACTCGCTCGTTCCTTACCTTGAAAATGATCTTGCTTTCATTGCCCAAGAGGATGAGGAGGATCATCGCGAGAAGTGGGAAGCTCCCCCGTTCTTGATAGGAATTTTGATGTGGTCTTCGTAACTCGACGATGTCGAAGCCATGGAAATTGAAACCGAGCAAACATACTCCGAGTCCTGTAAGCCCTCGAGCCTCAAAGAACAAGAAGATGGTGAAGGTCGAGCTTCTATCGACGACCAAGTTGCTATCGGCCAGACTCTTAAATTATTTGTAATGAACAAGTTCCAACCAACATCTTTTTGTTCTTTTCGTTAACATTATCTCGAATGCCTCGCCCGCTTTTTGGGAGGCAAAATATTTTTGTAAGTTTATTTTTCTCAAGTCTTGGCCCGCTGGGAGACTTATTACATCCAATCTTAGCTGACCTCTGATTCATGAATGTTGTATGTTTTCCATTTCATATTCAGTACGTCGAGCTAGATGTAGATAAGATGAATGAGTCGACTTGGGCCTAGAGGCGACTTGATCTTGTTGGTTTAGTCGACCTCAGACTTGATTAACTTTTTTGTGAACGAGATTGGCCATGAGTCGAACCTGTTCATACCATTTGAACTGATTAAGAATCGAGTTAGTTGGAACGAAGTCGACTAAGAGTCGGTCCTGTCAAATGGATAAAGCTGATTAAGAATCGAGCTAATTAGAACTAAGTCGACTAAGAGTCGGACTTGTTAAGTGAACAAAGCTGATTTAGAATCGAGCTTGTTAGAACGAAGCTGACTAAGAGTCGAGCTTGTTAGGGTGAAGCTGACTAAGAGTCGAGCTAAGATGAACTGACTAAGAGTCGAGCTAAGATGAACTGACTAAGAGTCGAGCTCGTTAGAACAAAGTCGACTAAGAGTCGGACTTGTTAAATAAACAAAGCTGATTAAGAATCGAGCTTGTTAGAACGAAGCTGACTAAGAGTCGAGCTTGTTGATATTAATGTAACACTATGTTTGATCGAATAAACCGCTCTTTTCATCAAGTAGGAATCATGCTTACATCAATTCGAAACTAGCTTTAACACAAACTTGAACTTTGAAATTGAAAACTAGAAGTAGTATTTGATGAGGTGAGTAGCATGCCAAGGATGTTTCAACTCGTCGCCTCCGGGATGAGCTATCATGTAGGTTCCTTCCTCTTGACGACTCGAGTGACTACATAGGGACCTTCCCAGCTAGGAGATAGCTTGTTCTCCGGGTCCTTCTACCCGTTGCCTCAATCTTTCTTAATACATAATCTCCAACTTGAAAAGACCTTGCCTCGACCTTCTTGTCGTGGTAGCTCTTAGTTCGCCGCTTGTAGTTGGCCATTCTGAGGTAAGTCAAGCTCGCTTCTCGTCGACTAGATCCAGTCGATCAATCTGTTGGCATCATTTTGCTCTTGATTGAAGAAAGTCACTCTAGCAGTGGGGAATCTGAGCTCAGCAGGTGCCATGGCCTCTGACCCATACGTAAGAGCAAAAGGGGTTTCCCCCGTAGGCCCCCGAGTGGTTGTACGAACTGCCCAAAGAGCAAGGGGGAGTTCGTCCAACCAATTGTTTCGTCGACCTACGAGCCCAGTCTTGAGCGAAGATAGAACAAGTTTATTTGCTGCTTCAGCCTTGCCCATTTCCTTGAGGATAGGCGACGTAAGATTTCCAATGTTTGATTCCAACTCGCCTCATCTCTCGCTTCGAAAGTCCTGGGAGAACTGTAGACCATCAGTTTGACACTATAGCACGAGGAAAACCAAATCGACACCAAATGAAGTCGTGGATGAAGTTGATAGCATTCTCCTCTGTGATGCGAGCTAGTGGTTTGGCCTCAACCCATTTGGTGAAGTAGTCTATGGCCACTATCACATACTTGCAGTTTCCTCGGGCGGGAGGGAAGGGTCCAATCAGGTCGACGCCCCACATGTCAAATGGCCAAGCTGCGATCACAGGAGTCTCGCTTCAGTAGGCACACGGGGAAGGTTGGCAAACCTTTGGCATTGATCACATTGCCGAACAAAGTTGTGAGTGTCGCCTCTCATGTGTGGCCGTAGTATCCCAAAGTGATTAACTTGTCGCCAAGAGTCCTGCCCCCGGTGTCCACCACAAATTCCACTATGTACCTCATGTATCAACAGGCGACCTCGAGGGTGGATGCACTTTAGTAATGGTCGAGTATAAGATCTTCCGAATAGGTCGCCTCCTTGAATGACATACCTTGGAGCTTTCTTTTTGATAGCTCGAGCCTTCTTCTCGTCATCCGGCAGCCTCTCCATTCTCTAAATATGCCTTCATTTCCTCGATCCAACACTTCTCCCGAGTCCAATTTCTTGAGGGATCATCTATGCATTGAATTTTTACTCTTTCATAAGCCGGATTTTCGAGGAAGGAGACGGGCTCGTCATGTGGCTCATCCGAAGTAGCCAGCCGAAAGGAGATCACCACTCGTTATCCTCTCTTCCAATCCTTTCAATCTCCTGCAATTCTAAGTCCTTTATTAGCTCCTTCACCAGGTCGCAGATTTGATGAGAGTAGAACTAAGCACTTCGTACTCGCCTCGACCCGGTCGACTATCAATTGTGAGTCACAAGAAGCCATGATCTTAGTTGCTCCAAGCACTTGGCATACTCAATAGCCGCAATCAAGGCCTCGTATTCACTGTTATTGGAAGCATCAAACTTGAACCTTAGTGATTCCTCATACACGGTCCCAGGTTTGGCTCAATCAACACTATTCCAGCCTCCACCGCTATTCTTGGTCGCCGACCCGTCCGAATAGACCTTCCAACAATCGTCGGGTAGGCTAATGACGACCTGGGACTCGGTTCTTTCCCCTTAGCTTTTTCTTTAGGAACTCGTTGCTCGTTGTCTTCCTTCGTGAACGTAAGCTCGACCAAGAAGTCGCCTAGAGCTTGAGCCTTTAACGCCTTTCGAGGTCGATAGTCAATGTCAAATTCGGTGAGGGCAATTGACCAATTGAGCAATCGACTGAACTCTCGTGCTTGTGCAATATCTTTCTCAAAGGTGCATTAGTAAGAACCACGATTGGATGAGCTAGAAAATAAGCTCGCAGCTTTCTTGAAGCCACGACTAGAGCATAGGCGACCTTCTCAGCGTTGTAATACCTACTTTCCGCATCTGATAAAGCTTTGCTGATATAGTACATGTGCTTCGAAGCCCCTCATCCTCTCTAATCAACACCGCCGCAACCGACTTGTCTCCTACTGATAGATATACAAACAAAGTCTCTCCAGTGGTCGGGCTACTTAGCAGGGGTGGAGTAGCGAGGTAATCCTTTAGCTGTTGGAACGACGAATGACATTCGGTCGTCCATTCAAAACTTTTCGCCCCCCTCAATGCTTTCAAGAAGGGGAGAGACCGCTCGCCGACTTTGATATGAAGCGACCGAGAGCCGCTACCCTTCCGTTAAGTCGCCGCATCTCTTTGACACCGGTGGGAGCCTTCATGTCGACTAAAGCCTTTATCTTCTCTCGATTAGCTTCTATGCCCCTTTCGAGATACCATGAATCCCAAGAACTTGCGCCGCCACTCCAAACACACATTTGCTGGGGTTGAGCTTCATGTCGTTTGTTCGTAAATTGGCGAATGTCTCCTGTAGGTCGACCACGTGACTCCCGGCCTTAGTTTTAATGACCATGTCGTCAACGTAGGCCTCCATATTTCGACCAATCTGTGAGGCAAAGACTTTGTTCACCATCCTCTGATAGGTCGCTCCTGCATTCTTCAATCCAAAAGGCATCATATTGTAGCAGTAGATGCCTCCACCGCTCGAAATGCCGTCTTGACTATGTCGTCCTCATGCATCTTGATCTGGTGGTATCCCGAATAAGCGTCGAGGAAACTGAGGGTGGAGTGACCAGCAATGGAATCAACTAGCTTGTCTATCCTTGGAAGAGGATAGCTATCCTTTGGGCAAGCTAGATTGAGAGTAGTGAAGTCGACACACATCCGCCACTTGCCATTCGATTTCTTCACCATGACCACGTTGGCCAACCACGTTGTATGAGTGGCCTCTTTGATTATCCCTGCACTCAAAAGTTTTTGTACCTCGCTTTATGGCCTCTTCCTTATCGCGAGCAAAGCTTCTCAATTTTTGGGGTCTAGGCTTTATGGTCGGGTTGACTTCCAGTCTGTGAACAGCGACCTCCTCCTTGATTCCCCTCATGTCTTCTACCCTCCATGCAAAGACATCATTACTTTCTTTGAGTAGCTCGATGATTTCTGCTCGCTCCTCAACTGATAGCTGCTTCCCAATCTGAATTTTTTGGTCGGGGTAAGAAGGGTTGGTGATTACTGACTCTAGCTCATCCACAGCTTCTAGCTCTGGTCCATCTCTGAATTGTAGAGTCTCCACTATGATTTCCCTGACCTTTTGTCTTTCCTCAGCTCCCAAGTGTGGAGCCTCCTCAGCTATCATATCATCAAGCTTGTCTGCAACCTTGCTGGTAGTGGCCCCCGAGTTATTGTCGAGCTGGAGGCATAGGTTGCCTATGACGACTTGATCGACCATAACTACATCTGAATCGACCTCAGTGGTGTTAGAGTGACGTGTCGACTCAAGCATGACCTCGTCATTTGAGCGATAGGTCGACTCTACCACGTCGGTGATTGTTGACAGTCGGGTAGTTTTGGTGACTGACTGGGACAGCTTCAAGTAACCATCAGCAGTCTCAATCTCTAGCTCCCTTTTCTTCCTTTCTCTTAGAACATGATCCAGATAAGCACGAGCTGTGCCTTGTACGCAACCCACTCCAGCAGGTGTGGGGAACTTTACTCGCTGGTGAGGAATTGATGCTACCATTCCAAGAGCGACACATCCGGGGAATTCCAAGGATGGCGGCATAGTCACTATTTACATCAATTACGATAAATTGTACCTTCGAGACAACCCTGAGGGGGTGCTGGCCTAGGTCAACGTCGAGCACTATCTGGCCTTTAGCATCAACTCGATGGTTGGTGAAGCCCTCCAACCTGCCATCATATCTCTCCAACTGTTCTTCATTAAGACCCATCTCCTTGAAAGTTTTGTAAAACAAAATATCCTTGCAGGCCCCCGTGTCGACTAAGAGTCTGCTCGTCGTGCATCCATCAATGAGACCTGGGATGACGAGAACTTGCTCCCTAGCCGCCATATTAGTTGCCAGTTCATGGGGGTAGAAGCTGATCGCTTCATCTCTTACTTCTCTCCTTGGAGGCACATGTGGGGCCTTATTGAGCTGGAATATCTTGTGCTTGATGGCCGTGTTGCTCGCTTGTTCAGTAATGACCCCCTGTGTTCGGCCTAGGTTGCCTAGGTCCTTGTTGCCCACCTGCCGGCCGCTCACCTCCTCCAAACTTGAGGTCTCTTCACATAAGCCTCGAGTCTCCCCTGGTCGACCATCCTCTGGATGATACGCTTTAATCCCAAGCAATCCTCTGTAAGATGACCAGTGTCTTTGTGGTAGTCACAATATTTGCTGTTGTCCCTCCTAAACTTGTTGCCTGGATTCATTGGGACTGGAGGAGCCAGCTCGACAGCATTCAAAATCTCAGTTCGACTCACCGTGAGGGGAGTGAAAGCTTCGGGCACCTTCTCCGTTGCCCTAGTTCTGTTCTTTCCATTTTTATTGTTCCCCCCATTCTTGTTGGAGTCCTTTTTATCATCAGTGACTTCAACCTTGGGGCTCTTTCCCTTCTTCTTTTCTTTCCTTTCCTCAGCCAGAGCGACATTATACACCTTTTCAAACAACTCCTGTCGAGTTGTGACCGTTCGGACTGTGAGCTCGTAGTCCATGTCTTCTGAGGAAATACCACTTCGGAAGCAGTTAATGACTTCCCTATCAGTGAGGTCTTCCTCTATCTTATCAACCATCTCTTTGAACTTGGTGAAATAGCTCATCGAGCTTTCATTCTTACCCTGCACCAAGTTATTCAGATCGATGACGGTTATCTTCCGAGCTCCTGCAATCGAGAAGCGGTCTAAGAATTTTGTTCTCAAGCATGCCCAAGTGGTGATACTACCAGCAGCCAAACCATTGAACCAAGTTAAGGCCGCCCCAAGAAGTGTGCTTAGGAGAGCTTTGCACATGTTGTCATCCTCATTGGCGACAAAACACATAGTGGCTTCCGGATGTGCTATGTGGCTCCCGGCATTTGTCGACCCGCAGTACTTCTCCGTAAGAGGCAACCCGAAAGTAGGAGGAGGTCGACTATCTCTCGATTTCTTTGGATAAAGGTCGAAGAGCAAAATCAATTCGTTCAACCTTTCCCGTCTCTTTTTCTTCTCCTCTTCCCATTGTTCGAATTTCTTCTTCATCAATAGCCATTCTCTAGCATCGGGTCTTTCATCTCCCTGGAGGGAGCATTCGACCTCCGGCCTTCACTCCTTCTGTCTTTATAGGAATTGGGCCTCTCTCGATCTTACAGAGATCTATGTCTGTTGCTTCTTGGAGGCGACCGCGCCTCTCACAGCCAGATGGCGACTGCGCCGTTATCTCCATGTGGCGACTGCGCCTTTCCCTCTCACAGCGACCTATGCCCATTCCTGTCTCATGGGATCCCGATCTCTGCGTCCGGCTGGAGAGACATGCCTGTTTCTATTGGCCGTTAACCGAGTCCTCAAATCGGGAGAGCCTCACCGCTCTCTGTTTCTGCGAGGCTAGCCCTAAATCGTTACTCGCACATGAACTATAGTAGGAGCTCGACGTACTATTCTGTCCTCGCCGTTACGTCCCACACCTTCGTTTGGCCTAGCACTCCCGGCTGTTGTCCATTAGAAACCCGAGTAGGGGCCCTCTCTCGGGCGTATGTCGGCCCGTTACGCCTCCTCCATAGCTATCAAGTCGGCCAGAATCTGAGCTCGCTCCAACATCATCTCCTTCTTGCTCATGGGGTTGGTGGAGGGACCTGCCCTGTTTCCAACATTCACCTGAGCATTTGGACGCTTTGGAGGAGGTGGAACTTCTTGCCCATCCATATGTCTTTTCCCTCTCCTTGTGTCGGGCAATCCCTGCCGTCAACGACACTAGTAGAGCGTGTGGCTCTACCATGAGGACGATTTGGTGGGGGAGGAGGCAAGTTCAAGTTTTCAGCATTGACATTGAGATTTCCTGCGTTTGTATTGGTGTTGTTGTTCACCTCAATGAATTCTTCAGAAGCATCTTCAACATGCCCGTCCTCAAGTTACCATTGTTGTAGGTTGATAAACTTTTCGAGGTCAAGCTTAGCACGTTTCCGATGGAACCAAACTGATGCCGCAGAAATGTGCTTATCAATCTTCCTCCACGTGGCGGACTGATCACCTGGCTTCTTGACTCAAAACAACCCACGACTAGCCGGATGTGTCTCCGGCGAAGACGCTCGGCGTGAGAGTAAGATAACGGTTGTATAAAGCTCAAAATGTATTGAATAATGAACTCGTAATACAAAATGGCGTTACCTTTCACCGTTTGGTAGTGATGAAGTATTTATAGACAAGAGTGTGTATTTTTGGGGAGACGACATGTGCTCCGAGATTGTAGCGGCGGTTACTTGATTGTGGGAACGTGTCTATAACGGCCCCCGATTTGTAGGGATGTGGTTATGAGAATTGTTCAACCAATACGCCGTGAGTGTCGGTCGTCACTGGCCTGATTTAGGTCGAGGTCGCCACTCGTGGAATGGTCGACCGACCGGGTAGAGCATGGTTCGTACCCGAATTGTAGCATGGATCATGAGGTCGGACTAAGTTAGGTCGGGACCTGTAGGTCGGACCATGGGCTTAGTCGACTGATGTGTGAGATGGGCCTTGGGCCTTGTTCTGATTGGATCAGTCTCATTGAGAATGTGGGTGCCAATGCTATCTGTGATTGGGCTTTACTCGTTTGGCCCAACTCGACACTTTTGGTATGTTCAGTTTATAATCTCAATTTGTTTATAATCTCAAAAAATTGAGATTATAAACAATTGTGTTGTTGAAATTTTTCCTTCTATTGTATAATAAATTTCTTTTTCGCTGAGAGACTGTTGTTTTCTCTTCTCTGTGTGAGAGCCTATGTTAGTTTGTTTTGTTGTTTGTTATTTTTATCTTCTTGTAATGGTGACGATATTTGAATTTTCTCACAATGAAGTGGATGTCAATGTTCCTACTACACAAGGATAGTTCGTGAATTTTGAGATATCCTGTGGACGTTTTCTCGTCAACCCGAATTCTGCAAATCAAGTGTTAAACGCAAAATATTATCAGAGGGGGAATTTCTTAAATGCCAAATTAAGACAGTTTTCAAGTTTTACTTAGATTGGAATTCGAATGTCTCAAGATTTAGATAGAAAATATATTTGTTGTAGATTAAAAGATAGATCTACTATTGTCATTTGGGATGAGTCTCCGACCTTTGTACAGTGTTATCTTTTTTCATATGAATGAAAATGAATCTGTCGTTTGCTAAAAAAACAGTGGCTTCGGTCTTTCGATTTTGATTTTGAAGTTATGTTATTTTTATCATTTTTAAATTTTAAAAAAATAATATTTTTACCATTAAAAATCACTCTCTCCGTCCCACCTCAAGGATCCTAGAGTAATATTTCACGTTTCTTTTAAGAAAATTTAGGTCTTTTTTATGTCCATTTAAGAGATTGGCATTATTAAAATAATCTTCAAAATAATGAAATAAAACAATCTTGTCTTGTTTCCCACATTGCATAAAATTAGTTAGGGATAGAAATTGATTATCTGACATGGAAAATAATAAAAGAAATTCCACAAAAAAAGATGAGATTTTTCTTTGCATTGTTTCTCATTTTCTTGAAAGAAAAGAGAAAAAAAGATAAGGGGAAAGAGAAAATTAGATGATTAGGGGCTTCGGAAATTTACATGGTTTTTTTTTTTTCTGATTCTAGGGGCTAAACTTGGGTCCTACGTTTTTCCTACCAACACTGATCCGTTTCCCATCTCCGGGTCGGGTAATATCCACTCCCGGTTCCCACCGTCGAGTAACTAAACGGTCGCCGTCCTAAACTCATATCATAGAGCGCACGAGCCGCCGGATCAGAGAGCGTGGCGTAGGCGTTGTGAATCTCGATGAAATCTCGGCCGTCTTCCTTAAAATCGGAGGCGTCCGGGTGATAGACCTTGGCCAAACTCCGGTACGCCTTCTTAATTTCCGTAGGGGAGGCGTTGCGATTGACACGCAGAACTTCATACAAGCTCGCCGGTCTCCTCATAGTCTCGAGTACAGGAGCGGGCTCCGCGACGGCGGCGTGGAGAGAAGCTTTGCAGGTAGCGTTGCGTCCAGAGAAGGACAAGGAGATACTTTGAGGAGATCGAGAGTGTCCCGGTCCATAGAGAAGTGAGGCAGAGGGAGTCTCCGGTACAAATCGGAGAGATGATCGTGCCATTGGGGAAGTTAAGGTTCCGGTCATCGTAATTGATTGAAATTAGGGTTTGGGGGAGAGATTGGGGTTAATACGAGTTTGAGAAGGGAGGGGAGAAGGATTATATATAAAGGTCGGAGAAAGGAAGAATGTGGACTTGTTTATTCGAAAAGAGAGAGAGAGAGAGAGGAGGGAGGATGGTGGGACCCACTGGCGCCAGCCGTTTTTCGCGTTTTGAGCTGTTAGTTTCGCTTGCTTGCTGTGAGCGTGAGCAAGCTGTTTGTTTTTGCCTGATTCATTTTCAGCAAGGACAATCCTTGTGCTCTTATGTCGGCACACAGGTTACGAGTGAATTACTTCCTCCCTCCGCTCCATAATAATGTTTGTCTCATTTGATTTTTTTTTTGAATTTTGATCACAAATATATGATAATTTAATTATGTTCATAAAATTATAAAAATTCTTATTGATTCACCATTAATAATATTATCAACAACAACTTTTAGAATTTTATGAACATGATTAATCTCTCATAAATTTGTGGTCAAAGTTCAACAAAAAAGTCAAATGAGATAAACATTTTGAGACGGAAGGAGTATTTTTTAATTTTTTTAAATTTATATACTAAAAATCTATAATCTATAATTAAATAAAGGTTGAAATGCAAAATAATTCAGCACACCCACACATTTCTCGCTCAAACAAGAATCTGGACTGAATAGAGACCAAATTCATTTCCCCACTAATGTTATTTTTTGAATACACTCCTTTAGATACGTAATAATTCAAAAATACCCCTTGCATTTACTGTAATATTTATTACTAACACTAATTATTAAAGACGGTAAACAAAAGAGTGATTCATCTCTTCCCTTTCCACATTTTCATTCTCTCTCTAACACTCTCTCTAGATCTCTTTCTACAGCCGACCATCCCACCGGCTCCTCCATCTTCGCCTCCTCATTCTTTTCCGGCAACAACAATGGCTTCTCTCCTCTCTTTCGCGCCCACCCCCCCTCTTCCTCTCTCCACCTTCATGTTGGTTTAGGAGTCCTAAACTACAAGGAAAAAGGGGACTAAGTCGGAGGGGTTTGTTGAGGTCAAGAAGGATTCAAAAACGGAGAAGGGCCTGGAGCAGCGCCAGGCGGGCGCCTCATCTGGCCGAGGCGGGCGCCTCAAGGGCCGAGGCAGGTGGCCGAGGTTTGTCCTTCGCGAGGCGGCCGCATGGAAGGCTTGAGGCGGGCGCCTCAAGCATGGCCGAGATTCTGGGCTTGATTTGTTTCCTTGTTTGATTAGAACTCTTCTTAAATTAGATTTAGGGTTTCCTTGTAACTATATAAGCATAATTTCGGCCTAGAACACATTGTAGCAACATATTAGAGAGACTAATAACATATTGGCTTGGCAATTGCCCCCGGACGTAGTTCACGAGTTGGTGAATGAACCGGGTAAACAACTCTTGTGTTCTTGTGTGTGATTGTTTCTTTCTTGTACGTGTGGGTGTGTTAATTTCTTTGTGTTGATTGCAAACGGAGAGCACCAATTTCACAACAACTGGTATCAGAGCTTTGGTTTGGTGGATTCAAAATTCTTTCATTAGTTGATTAATTTTGAATCGCGTTCTTGGGGATTTTTGGTGAAGCGGTCGAGATGAAGAACCATATCGAGAAATTCAACGGTGTGAATTTCACGTTTTGGAAGACAAGGATTGAAGACTACCTTTATTGTAAGGATCTTCATAAGCCCTTGAAGGAGAAGCCCGAAGACATGTCACAAGGGGATTGGGAGGTGTTGGATCGGAAGGCGTTAGGAGCGGTAAGGAGTGCCCTAACCGACGACGTTGCACGGAACGCCATGGAGGCCAAGACAACGGTGGAGTTGCTACAAACGCTGTCGGACATGTATGAGAAGTCGTCGAATATCAATAAGGTGCATTTGATAAAGAGGTTTGCGAATGCGAAGATGTCGAGGGGCGACGGCGGCAAGTCATATCGGCAATTTCAAAGGTATGGTGGACCAATTGAAAAGTGTTGATATTACTTTCTCCGATGAAGTGCTAGCTTGTTTTCTTCTAAAATCATTGCTCGATAGTTGGGAGGTTACCGTCACAACGATTAGTACGTCGAAACGGCATTGGTGTATACGGAGGTTAGAGATCTCGTCTGCAAGAGGAGTTGCGAAGGAAGGAGAAAAGGGGAGAATCGTCCGTAGATGGGGCCGCACTTAGGGTGGAGAGAAAAAGGGGTGGACCTAAGGGGAAAAAGGTCAAGTGCTACAATTGTGGTGAATTGGGGCACATCGGCTATGATTGTCCGGGGAAAAAGTGGTGGTGCGCACGTGGTGGATGATGGTGGTGATGTATTAATCCTAGGGAGGAGCAATCGGGTGAAGATTGGGTGTTGGATTACGAGCTTCTTGTCATGCTAGTGGGGATGCGGAATCAATGAGGCGTTACAAAACCGGAGATTTTGGGGTTCTCTATCTTGGTGATGGTCAACCATTGAAGATCAAAGGTAAGGGGATGTAATGATGAAGACACCTAATGGGCTGTTTTACAACTACACGACGTGATGCATGTTCGGATTTGAGGAGGAGGGTGATTTACGTGGGACAACTTGATAGTGAAGGATACGGTGTTTCTTTCATTGGTGGGTCTTGGGAAGTCACAAAAGGGGCTAAGGTGTTGGCTCATGGGGTTAAGGGGAAGATGTTGTATTCTACCTACAATGTCGATGTTCGTTCCGGTGGGAGCAAGAGGCTTAAGAACCGGCCCGTTGGTGTAAAAGGGGAGACATCAAGAAACGGTATGTTGGGGAGGACACAAAGTTGATCAACGCGGTGTGGATGTCCAAGGGCCCTAACAGAGAGCGGTTTCGGACCAAGAATGTCGATGCAAGAAACAAGGTGTGTCCAAGTTTCAAGGGGAGGCATTGCGAGGAAGGTGGGTCTGGAGGGAGAAGGCGAAGTTAGACTTGCGGGGAGAAATCAAGGTAGAAGCTGATTTGGGGAGGCAAGAACGATCTAACACGGGGAGGTTGAAACGTCGCTTGGTTTCAACTCGCCTTAGTACTTGAGGAGAGGTGCGGTAGTGTCAAGCCAATATGGATGAGGGGGAAATGTGTTCGAAGGTCATTACTCCGTGGTGGGAGTTGATGGGTGATTCTATGTTTGTTAGTTTAGTCTCCGGTGGGAGATTGTTGGTTTAGGAGTCCTAAACTACAAGGAAAAAGGGGACTAAGTCGGAGGGGTTTGTTGAGGTCAAGAAGGATTCAAAAACGGAGAAGGGCCTGGAGCAGCGCCAGGCGGGCGCCTCATCTGGCCGAGGCGGGCGCCTCAAGGGCCGAGGCAGGTGGCCGAGGTTTGTCCTTCGCGAGGCGGCCGCATGGAAGGCTTGAGGCGGGCGCCCTGCATGGCCGAGATTCTGGGCTTGATTTGTTTCCTTGTTTGATTAGAACTCTTCTTAAATTAGATTTAGGGTTTCCTTGTAACTATATAAGCATAATTTCGGCCTAGAACACATTGTAGCAACATATTAGAGAGACTAATAACATATTGGCTTGGCAATTGCCCCCGGACGTAGTTCACGAGTTGGTGAATGAACCGGGTAAACAACTCTTGTGTTCTTGTGTGTGATTGTTTCTTTCTTGTACGTGTGGGTGTGTTAATTTCTTTGTGTTGATTGCAAACGGAGAGCACCAATTTCACAACACTTCATACTCTAGGGTAATAAATCATGATGTTTTCAAATTGTCTAGGGATTATAATAAATCATGCTGATGTAAAAATATTAATATGTGATGCAATATTATTGAATTAATATGATAGTACATTTTTCCACATATTTGTCTTTAACATTTTCTTAAATTATTTGTTGCTATTGTAAAGGAGATTTTATTATTTTAATTGATTTATCAAGCTTACTTGGTTGGCTGTGCGTTTAACGCACGGGTATAACGCTAGTTATAAGATAAAAAAAAAAAAGAACAAAAAAATTCAACTGTATTGACTTAAAGATATACTCCCTCTGTCCCATAAGTCTTAAGAAAACTTTCTATTTTGGGCGTCCCATAACTCTTAAGAAATTTACTATTCCCTCCACTCATTCTCTCTCCTACATTATTTTAATACTCACAACACATTATAATTTACTATTCCCTCCACTCATTCTCTCTCCTATTTAATTTTTCACGCTCACAACACTTCTTCCACTCATTCTCTCTCCTAATACTATAATAATATTCCTTAATTCCCGTGCCAAATGGAATCTTCCTAAGCTCTATGGGACGGAGGGAGTAATTGTTCAAAACATTATTTCAAATATAAGTGAGTAAAAAAATAGATTAGCTGAGCATTTGTTATTTATGTAATTATAAAAATTATAAAATCAAAATTATTTAGAACATTGTTTATAACTTATTATTTTAGAAATAAAGCTCTACTCCAGAACTAGAACGCACTTAGCAAAAAATTAAATTTTTTATTTTGATACTAATGAAATAGGGTATTACTTCCTCCATTTCATTTGAGTACAAATCAGAAAATTGGGCATGAGAATTGAGGGAAAGTAACGGAGAGAATTAGTGTAGCAGGTTTGTAAGTTTGTAAGTATAAAAAATAAAATAGAATAGATAAGAGGCTTTGATCAATAAGTCATTTAGCCAAATGATTACTATATACTCCCTCCGTCCCACCAAGAGTGTCACCCTTTTAGGGATGACACGCAAATTAAGAAAAAAAGAGGAAAGAAAAAATATTGTGAGTGTAATTTGAAAATAGAAGAGAGAATTAGTAGAGAAAATAGTGAATTTAAAAAGTGTTGTGAGTGTAGAGGAGAGAATTAGAAGAGGGAATAGTGGATGGGATAATAAAATATTAATAAAATATTTCCTTTTTAGAAAAGGTGACGCTTCAAACGGGACACCATTTTAGGTAAAAAGTGACACTCTTGGTGGGACGGAGGGAGTATAAGAACTGACATTTTCAAATCTCGACAATAAATTCCTGTACCATTTTGCCCCTGTTACTCTATTTTTCGCAGCTGTGTGATTTCACAATTATAATAAATTGATTTTTTCTCAAAATTTTAAAATGCAATATCTTAAAATCTAGAAATCGAAAAAATAATATGAAACATCCTTATTAATCGTATCGTCAAACTGAATCAAACAAGTATATTCAAGATATAATTCAAATTTTAAAAATAATAATTTCATTTTTCACTTATAAAAAATTGAAAAAATCGTTTTCAATTTCTCAATGATTTTCCAACTGTATGATTATACAGTTGTTTGATTTCACAGTTATATGATTAAATAGTTGTGTATTTTTCATTTTTCACTTGTAAAATCATTTCTCAATTGATTTCACATTTGTATGATTATACAATTGTGTGATTTCACAGCTGTGTCATTTTTCACTTGTAAAATCATATCTCAATTGATTTCACAATTGTATGATTAAATAGTAATATGATTTCACAGTTGTATAATTATACAATTGTGTAATTTTACAATTGTGTCATTTTTCACTTGTTAAATAATTTCTCAATTGATTTCACAGTTGTGTGATTTCATAATTGTATAATTACAGTTGTGTGATTTTTCATTTTTCACTTGTAAAATAATTTCTCAATTAATACAATTTTATGGTAAAAATATAAATAATTAGTATGAACAATAATAAGTTGATTGGTATTATAACTATAAAAATAAAATAAAATAGAAAATAAGTAAAAAGTATAATATAAAAATTTCACCATTTTTAAATAATTTTCACTTATGTCAAGTCAAAATAGACGAAAAAAGAAATAAATTTTAACCCCGTCTAAAAAGGAGGGTGCATATTTTATTTTAGACTCCAACTTTTTAGTGTAGTGAAGTGGTGAAATTACTTCTAGAAGATGTTTGCTTGTTTGGCCGTTTTGGCTCTTCGGCTTAACACTTAGCCCTTTTTTTTTGTTTTTTATGCTCAGATTTAATCCTGGGGGTAGTAGTTTCGGTCTCTCATTATTACTACCTGTTAAATCGCGGAATGTGTCCGAATGACACAGGATTTGAGAACATGTCAACTAATATCACATACAAGGTCCAATCTCAGAAGAAAGTAAATTGCATTCACCAGAAATCGAATCCACGTTGCATGCCTTCAGAATCTTATGACCCCCTCCTTTTACCATTCGGCTATATCTCGGGGGACCGCTTATCCCTTTTTTTAACTAGAGGTCGGCTGGCTGCTTGAAATCTGATTTGAGTTGGATCTATAGTATAGTAAAATTGATGTTAACGTCGGTCTTATTTGGCTTTGATTTAATAATAATGCCTTATTTTGTAGTTATTGTTGAAAATTGGTTTTAATTTTATTTTATAATGCCTTATATTGACATCTATGATTATGTTATTGTCCAATCGTTTTAGTTGTAATCGTCATTTTGTAATTTGCATTTTGATTTTGACATCTATGATTATGTTATTGTTCAATCGTTTTAGACCGATATAATCGGTGTTAGTTATAAGGATTGTCAGTATTAGTTACAAGTACTGCTAATGCTTGTACCTTATCAATCAATAAGGGGCCGTTTAGTTAGGAGAATTAAGACGGGATAATATTCATCCGGGCTAATTAGGTAGACTTAAGACGGGATAATATTCATCCGGACTAATTAGGTTTATTAAGAAGGCGTTTGGTTGTAAATTAGGCATCCAAATAATTAAGTCGATTTATTGGGATTAGATCTTGATCCCCTCACTAATTATACTGATCTCACGAAAGTATTATAAATCTCTTCCATAATAATTTCCTCATTAATATTAATGTTAATCCTTATTCGGCAATCAAGGGCTCGTTTGAGCTAGTTTGATTGTCGGATAAAGATTAGAAGTATTATTAATGAGACTGACATTGAATCCATATAACAAGTGTTAGTTTTATGGGTTGTCAGTGAATGTACTGACACCCAAAAACGCTAGCACTAGCTATACCAGTTTAATGTCACCGATTCAATTCAAGTGTTGTTCAAATTATAATAAAACACATTTTTCATAAAACCAACTATTTACACTTATTATTTATT
This sequence comes from Adenophora triphylla var. japonica, assembly GCA_022495995.1. NCBI lineage: Eukaryota > Viridiplantae > Streptophyta > Magnoliopsida > Asterales > Campanulaceae > Adenophora > Adenophora triphylla. The sequence continues at coordinate 1,118,303 of JAFEMH010000071.1, forward strand.
TTCTTAAAAAAAACACAAATTGTTTATTTTAAATATTTCATTTGGAGTTGAAATACCTACAGCTTATTTGTATTAGAGTAAATTTTAGAAAAAACGAATTACTTCTCCCATTAAAAATATGTTTTTAGGACTTTAAAAGTGTCAATATATAAGTTAGAATTGTCAAATTGTCACTTAATTTAATTTGGAAAGACCAACATTTTCAGAGCTTGAAAAAATGATTTTGTAATATAAGATTTTTTAATATCAAATGTAAATAAATAGCCAAAAACTTGTAAAAAACGCATTTTTTGTTAACTTAACAAAAAACGTGTTTTATACACAGCTCTCTCTCTTTCTCTCTCTATCCGGTTACTTTCTCTCTTCTCTCTCTATACGCAAAGACGCAAAGGAGCCCTCCCTGCGTCTTCTTCTTCTCCAAGCCCAACCTCTATTGCCGGATCAAATCCCTCAACCAAGCCTCTTCCTCACCGGCGACCTCAACCAAACCTAATTCTCCCTCAATCCAAGACCAACGCCAATTCCCTTCACCCAAATCAATCGGCGACAACCACATTCTTCTTCAATCAATCCCTCTCCGATCTCTAATCCAACCGGCGACCTAATCTCTCCCAATTTCTCTCTAGACCAACACTGGCGACCTCTCCCCTGCGCCAAACACGTTCACCCGTCGACAATTTCTCCTCTGTTTCAGATGCAAGTCCGTTCAAAACACCTATAATTGCAATTGCCGTCTTCCTCTGTTCCAGATCCTAGGTCGTTCAACCGAGATTAACGATTAGAGAGAGAAGGTTCTCTCATTTGCGTTTAGAGAGAGAGATTGATTTGCGTTTAGTGAGAGAGAGTTTGATTTGCCGTGTTATTTACGTGCCAGTGTTAGGGATTTTATGTGCCAGTTTTAGTATAAATTAATGCCAATTTATAAGTATTTAAGTACCAGTTTGAGAATTTGATGCATTGGTGAACTGGGTAATTAGATGCCAGTGTATGTGTTTTGGAGTGCCAGTCCATGTATTTTGGAGTGCCAGTTAGTGTATAATAGAGTGTCAGTAAGTGTGTAACTGAGTGTCAATATATTTTTTGAATGCCAGTTCTTGTAATTTTGAATGCCAGTCCATGTTTTTTTGAATGCCAGTTCATGTTTTTTTGAATATCAGCAAAAATAATTATCAGTGTTTTTGAGTGCTAGTATATGCATTTTTGAGTGCCAGTAAATGTGTTTTCAAATGCCAGTCCATGTATTTTTGAATGCCAGTGCTTGTATTTTTGAGAGCCAGCAAAAATATTAGTGTAACAAAGTGCCAGTGTTAGTGTAACAGAGTGCTAGTGTGAAGAGTGCCAGTTCATGTATTTAAAAGTGCCCGTGTAAAAAGTGCCAGTTCGGTTAACAGTGCCGGTTCTGGCTGGCACTTTGTTAAACCTGGTATCGGCACTTTTTTCGCCGGCACTTTATTACAAATGCACCGGCACTTTGTCACACCGGCGCTTGTTAAACAGACACTGGCACAAACGGGGAACCATTAATTACGAAAATGCCACCGTTTATTTTGAACATGGTTGCCAGTAATTACAAAATTGCCACCGTTTATTTTGAAAACACGTTTTTCCTTATCTTAAGAAAAAACTAGTTTTTTATAAGACCAACTCAAATAAATAAGATTTTTTTGTTAATTATCCTATATATTATTTAAAAATAAAAAAATGAATTGAAATAATGCATAGAGAAAAATGATCTTGCATTAAGCATATCCCTATGTTCACTAAGAATGTTGTCCAAATTCAAAGAACCATGTGAGCATGAAAGAAATCCATCTAAAACAACATTTGAATCCATCGCACATTCCATCATTGTGTGCCCCAAATGAAACCAACCGATCGAATACAAACCAAGAGCCTCACCCTCTGTCACCCTAAGAATTTTGATGAGCCCGGATCTACTGGACCGGGCCCGCGCTCGATCTGGTCCAAGGAACCAGTGACGTGGCAGCTCCTAGACCGCTGGGGGGAAAGACCGCGGACAGATAGGCCCTTGAGGTCAAGACCGCGTCCCTCCCCGCATTAACCCTATCAAAGACCGAAGGGATCCTGACCGCTATATTCGAGTCCGCACGATCTATGACCACTGGGTCCGTGCCCGCATATTGTATGGTCGCGGGACCCATGCCCGCCGGAGGTATGACCGCTCCATTCGTGCCCGCGTCAAATACCTTTGACCGCGCCCAAGATGTTGACCGCGGGATCATACCTGCCTCCCAGTTAAACTCTCCTGCTTCCCGGTTAATATCCAGCCTTACTGAGTAAGTTAGCTTACTGGCTCTGACATGCAAGTTGCCGGCTCCCCCATCACGCATTTAATGCGGCTCCGTCAGGCGCCTACTATTTCATTTAATGCGCCAAGCCATCTACACGGCTCATGTCCCTTTCAGCCATGTCCCCTTGACAGTCAATGTTCCCTCCCTGACACGGCCAATTAGCTGCGGACACGTGTAGCTGGTCAAATACCAAAGTGCCCCTAGGGCTGATCTTATTGCTTACATCAACAAGCACCACTACATTGCCCATAAATAGAAGACCTTTGTCCCCTTGGGCAAGGTAAGTTCCAAATATATTGAGTAAGCCCTATTACTCTTAAAACCCTACACACACACACTCCAAGGTATTCAAAGCCTTATTATCTCAGTATTCTTACTCTCACACCCGAGGGCCTGAGTTGAAGTAACATCCAACTTTGACCTTAACGGTGCTTATTTGTGTTGTGATCAAGGTACAAACAAACCACTAAATATATCAAGTCAGATATCCTTGAACCGCTCCTGACCCTGAAAAGCTTGGCGTCATCAGTGGTTCCATTGCCAGGAAGCCGACTTTCATTAGTTTATCCCGTTTTAAATCCTTGTTTCCAGATACACCTTGTATTCTAAACAACTGACTGTCAAAAGCTCTCCTTTTCAGTCATTTTCCTTCTTTTCCAAACATGTCTAGAATATTGGAAAACGCTGGTCATTTGACCCTAGAGGAGGATAACCAGGCCTCACCTTCTAATGTCAATAAGGGTAAGGCTACGATCTCTGTCTTTAACCGTATGGGGGCACGCTCTCAGCCGTCACACAGCCTTTCCCCAGCCCAGAGAGCTATACACAAACTGACAGACGAGGCCCGAGCTGAAAAAGCCCAAGCCCTCCTAAATAATAGCCCAAAAACTCCCCAAGCTCCTCTGAAAAACACCGCCTTAAACACTCCCCTCTCCCAGGAGCAAATCCTGAGAAGGACAGAAATTCTGGCCTCCAAATCCAAGCTGGTCGCGGAGGCCATGGCCATCAACGACGCTCAAATGGAGATGTTTGAGATAGAGGCCAACGGAGGGCTCCAGTTCCCTCAGGGGTCACAAAGGTTTTCCCAACGAGCTCCCCCTAAATTGCTTGCTAGTCAAGCTAGGGGGGTAAATCGGGTTGAACCAACCCTTGAGCGCGGATAGCCGGCCAGACACAGTGTGGTGCATGTGGAGGATAGCGAGGAGATTGGAGAAGAGGCCCAATCCAATCTACGTGTGAAGTCCAAAGCCAGACCTTTGGCTCCGGCCAAGGAAAAGGCCGTGACTCCACGAGCTAAGAAGCAGAAGGTTGATAATCAGAACCCTGAGTTTGTGGAATTTATGCAAAAAATGTGGGAAACCCATCAAAAGGCTGCCCAGAAGTGTGGCCGCACCATGGAAGCCTTCAGCGACAAGATTGCGCGGGCACCTATTCAGAGAGGCAAGCCCCCCAGATGGACACCTATGATGGCTCCAAAAATGCCAAGAGTCATATGGGACGATTTGAGGGGCAAATGGCTCTATTCTCCGCGGATGAGTCCGTGATGTGCAAGGCCTTGGCTGCGACTTTCACGGGCAAGGCCCTATCTTGGATGCTAGCCCTCAAGCCCCGGTCCATCCAATCATTCAACCAGTTTAGAAGCATCTTCCTTAATGCCTTTGCTGGGGCAGGGGTGCCCGCTAGACCAAAGACAGATCTTGTCCGTGTCAAGCAGGCCCCAAACGAGCCTACAAAAGATTACATATCTCGATTCAGGAAAGTAAGCGAGGAGATTGTGGACCTCGAGGAGGGAGATATCAGACTCTGCTTTGAGGGCGGACTCAGCTCCTCCTTCCTAAAAATGAATTTTGCCTCCAGCCGGCCTAAAACAGTCGAGGAGATGTATGAAAGGGCTTCTGCCATTGCATCCGCTGAAGAGCCCACTGTGCCCGCTTCCCGAGCTTCAGCAAAAGAGAGAATAAGCCAAGTCCAGGAAACCACCCCAGAGCCTGCCCGCACCAACAGCCAGGGCAAAAACAGACGTGGGTCGGATAAACTCCGGAAAACAATAGAGGAAACAGTTTACACCGAGCTCACCGACCCAAGGGTAGTAATCATGAGGGCCTCAGACTTTCCTCCTCCTCCCCCATGCTTCGAAAGCCAAATGAGAGGAGTAGGCTTAAATTCTGTGAGTATCACAACGACCACGGGCACGGAACTGAGGACTGCTTCCAGCTGAAGCGAATAATCCAGCCTTAAATTCTGTGAGTATCACAACGACCACGGGCACGAAACTGAGGACTGCTTCCAGCTGAAGCGAATAATCCAGCATAAAATCAACAACGGGGAGCTAACCAAGTGGGTTAAAGGCAATAACAACGCCCACCATAACAACAATCAGCAGCTGGCACGAACCCCGCGTGGTCCCGAGAGGGTGGAAAGAGACAATTTTGAGGATGAAGAGGGTGACTACAATATAAACTTCATTGGAGAGGAACCCCCATCCAACAAACAGCTCTCCCTCCAAATCCGGACATTGGAGAAGGTTTTTTCCATCCCCGCAATGGCTCCGGAGGAAGAGCAAGAAATTGGATTCAAAAGGAGTGAACTTGCCTCCTCCCTTTTTCATTCCACCCAGCCGCTCACCCTCAGAATGAGAATCAACCGGGCAAAGATAGGTCGAGTGTTGATAGATACTCGAGCTGCCCGTGATATACTCTACTACCATACTTTGGTAGGAATGAGAATGACCGAAGCGCATCTTACTCCATATGCGGGCATGCTTGAGGGATTCACAAATCACGCCGTGGGGGTAAAAGGGACGATTGTGTTTGAAGTAACTATTTGGGAAAAACCCATGCAGAAGACGGCCAAAATCACTTTCATGGTGGTCGATCTTCCTTCCCAATACAATGCCATTCTCGGCGTAACTGCTCAGGCCGAATTGGGAATAGTTGCTTCCGTTCCCCACCAACGGGTGAAATTTAACACCCCGGGCGGGGTTGCTACCATCAAGAACCAGCCCGGGAGATTCCTCCGAGCACTTGAGGAAAAAAGAAAAGCTAGTAAAAGCCAGACATCCTGCCCGCAGATAGAGGGTGTGGACAAACCAAAGAAAGGGAAGACCCTTGCACTTGTGCCGCCGCCCATTCCAATTGACATGCTTTCTTTCCATACCTGTAAGGTGGAGCTCAAGACGAGCAGAAAATCCAAACAGTTGGCCCCTATCGAGGGAGGATACATTGATCGAGGAATTGAGGGAGAAATTGACCGCGATGTCATATATTCCATGGCCACACTAACCGGAGCTCAGGTCAACCCCCCAACTATTATCATTGACTCCTTGCACAATCGTGAAATCAGCGACCTTCAACCTAACGACGAGCTCGAGAAGGTGGTCATCAACCCCCACTTCCCCGAGCAAACTGTTAAGGTTGGGCTGGAAATTCACTACGAGGAGAGAAGGATACTCATCGAGTTCCTTAGAGCAAATTGTGATGTGTTCGCTTGGAGGGTGGAGGATATGCAGGGAATCAGTGAGGACGTGATCCTCCATAAAATCAATGATGACCCATCCTTCAAGAACATTCATAAAAAATCAAGGTACTTCTCTCCGGAGAAAGAAATGGCGATCAAGGAAGTGGTGGAAAAATTACTCAAAGCGGGGATAATAAAGGAGATTACCTACCCAAAATGGCTGGCCAATGTGGTTATGGTCAAAAAATCCAACGGCAAGTGGAGGATGTGTGTTGATTTCACGGATCTCAACAAGGCATGCCCCAAAGACTGCTTCCCTCTTCCTCGCATAGACAGATTGGTGGATTCTATAGCCGGCCACAGAGTATTGAGCTTCATTGATGCATACTCCGGCTACCATCAGATCCAAATGGCTCCTGAAGATATCCGCTTCGTTGCTTTCATCGCTGCGGGCAAGACTTATTGTTACAAAATGATGCCCTTCGGGCTAAAAAATGCAGGAGCCACATATCAGCGAATGGTCAATCTGGTCTTCAAAAACCAACTGGGCAGAAACCTTGAGGCCTATATTGATGACATGGTAATAAAAACAAAGGAAAACTCCCACGAGCTCGACGTGGAGGAAACCTTCCAAAACTTGCGCCGCAACAACATGAAACTAAACCCCCTGAAATGTGCTTTTGGGGTAAAGGCGGGCAAGTTCCTTGGATTCATGGTAAACCAGCGAGGAATAGAGGCTAATCCCGAAAAAATTCAAGCACTACTGGACATGAAACCTCCTGCTTGCGTAAAGGATGTACAGAAACTCAATGGTCGCATCACCGCACTTGGCCGCTTCATCTCGCGGTCAGCAGAGAGATGCCTCCCCTTCTTCAAAACTCTAAAAGGGGGGAAGAAGCCTGATGAATTTGCATGGAATCATGAATGCCATCAAGCTTTTGGAGAAGTCGAGACATACCTCTAAGTGGCAAACCACCTCTACTCGCAGGCCGCGTCTCGGAAGAGCCTTTTCTCGTTTTTAGTCAGCATCGATCCGCGCAGCCGCTGTTCTTGTGCGGAGGATAATAACTCCCAAAAACCAGTTTATTATGTCTCTAAAGCACTGTCCACCGTAGAAGGGCGTTATCTTAATATAGAGAAGTTAGCTTACGCCTTGCTTGTATCTGCTCGAAAATTAAGAGCCTACTTTTCTGCACATCCTATAACTGTACTAACTGAGGCCCCGCTTAGAAAGGTTTTACACAAACCAGAGTCTTCGGGGAGAATGCTAGCTTGGTCTATCGAACTCACTGAGTTCCAGATCACCTACTCCCCGAGAAAGACAATCAAAGCTTAAGCCTTAGTTGATTTTGTGGCAGAATCATTATTTAAATTAGCGGACAGCAACCTTGGAAAGAGAAAGCGGGCAAAATCAGAGGAAGCCCCAGATAGCTCGAGCACTGAAAATATACTACCAAAAGAGCGCCCGGAGGAAATATGGACTTTATTCGTGGACGGCTCTGCGAACAAGTTAATTAGTGGAGCGGGCATACTTCTGGTCGCACCGTGCGGGGAGAAATTTAAGAGGGCCTTGAGATTCAAGTTCGAGACATCTAACAATCAGGCTGAGTATGAAGCAATCATAGCGGGCATGGAATTGGAAAGAGACTTGGGAGTTCAGAATATAGAGATCAACAAAGGATTCTCACTCATAGTTAATCAAATTAGGGGGAGTATGATACTATCAACCCAGGCTAACTCAAGCATCGCGGCCTTGCAAAAACCCTCATCAAAAATTTCACCTACTATGAGCTGAACCAAGTCATGAGAGAGGATAATGTGGAGGCAGACCTCCTCTCCAAAATAACCGATCAAGAAATTGTTGAATTGGAGGCAGATTGCCAGATTGAGTTCACTGAGAGACCCGCTATAGATCGGATTCGTATAAACAAGATTGAGAATCAAGTAAGTGGACTCGGGTAGATGAGATCAAGGATTACATCGAGAAGCGTACCCTCCCCGAGGATCCAAAGAAAGGCTAGAGCCATCAGAACGGTGTCCGCGAAATACCTCGTCCTCGATGGGGTACTTTTTCGACGATCATTCACCAAGCCTTTGCTCAGATGTGTCAAAAATCACATAGTCACCAACTTACTCTATGAGGTTCATGAAGGAGTTTGTGACGGACATCCAGGTGCTCGCACCCTCTCAGACAAGATCAAATTCCAAGGATTCTTTTGGCCTACAAATGAGAAGCGGATGCGCAGAATACGTAAGAAAGTGTGATAAGTGCCAGAGATTTGCGGACATCCCTGCACTTCCATCAAGAGAGCAAACTTTGGTTGTACCATCGTGGCCGTTTGATACGCTGGGGATCGATCTCATTGGACCATTCCCAACCGGCTCGAGGAAACATCAAGTATGCCGTGCGGGCGTGGATTACTTTACCAAGTGGACGAGGCCAAGGGTTTAGCCACTATCTCCGAGGAGAATACCATCAATTTTGTCCACGACCACATCTATTGTCGATTTGGGGTCCCCCGAGCAATAATTTCGGACAATGGCACTCAGTTCTCCGCAAAATTCACTGCTGAATGCGTGAGAATGAAGGTGCAACACCGTAAGTCTGCAGTTGCTTACCCCCAAGGAAATGGCCAAGCTGAGGCCGCGAACAAGCTAGTCCTGACCGCCCTAAAGAAAAATTTGGAGGGGCGAGGAGGACGATGGTTGGACGAACTCCAGATCGCATTATGGGTCAGCTCGCACCACTATAAGAAATTCTACAGAGAAACTTCTTTCTCGCTCATGTATGGGTCAGAGGCAATGGCTCCAGTTGAGGTTGCCCTACCCTCGTACAGAGTCACATACTTCGATGAGTCTCAAAACGAGGCAAACAGAAGGTGCGACCTGGACGATCTCGAAGGAAAGAGAATACGGGCATATGAAAAAATGGTGAACTACAAGCATAAAGCGAAGAAGCACCACGATAAAAGGGTAAATAAGAGGAGTTTTTCAGTTGGAGATTGGGTACTTAGAAGCATAGAGGTCCAAGAGACCCAACCTTGTTTCAATAAACTGTCCCCGAAATGGGAGGGACCATACGAGGTCACCAAAATAGTCAAACCTACATATTGCGACCAAAAGAAGGAGAAGAGCTTAAACACACTTGGAATAGCGATCACCTCAGAAAGTACTTCTTTTGATATCTTTGTAATTTTTGGAGGGAGTATAGACCCCTATATATATAAGAATGAAGTTACCATCAAATTTTGGTGCAAAAATAGTTATAACGCCTTTCCCACCAGCCTCAAAAGCTGAGGTGGATGCCCGCAAGCGGATGCCAGTAGGTTCAAGAGCAAACATATGAGCTCCTACCAACTGATGCGCAAAGATCCATTAAGATCCGCAAGCCTATATGGGTACAAAGGCCATTACGCCCGTACTCGATCGCGGGGAGGATACTCCGTCCTGCCCGCGTGATACCACCAAGAAAAAAGTGGATATAGATGAACGTAGGTACAAAGGCCATGATGCTCGTACCTACGAACTCTAGTGGGGACAAAGACCTGAAGTCCGGACCCATTAATTGCGCGAAGGACCTCGTTAGGGCCGTTACTCGCATGCCTGTATGTAACAAAGGCCTACATATAAGCCCGCTTACATGATCGCCACAAGACCCTCACAAAAAACTCTAAGGGGTTTTGAATAAAGGGTCAAACAGCGTGAACCTCCAATAAGGGGATACAGATGTCAGGGGGTTAAAGGGCCTCTATGCTAAATATGCTCCTACCTTCTGTTGCGTAGACAATAGTCTCACGGCCACCTTCTACATGCCCTATGAAAGTAGCTTGTCTTGGCTGCTTTTGACTTACACCACAACTCGCAAGGCTGGGAATAAGTGTAAATGGATGAGAGTGATCAAACAAGTTTAACAAAGCCAAAAAGACAAACTGGGGTCAAGACCCCTAAATTTGCCATAAGGCTAAACAAACGCGGTCACAGAAAAATAGGGCTGACTCTCACGAAAAATTCAAGTGATTTTGAATAAAGAGTTAGGAAAACTCAAAAAATGCGGGCAAAGTGCCTACTAAGCTTTTGACCGCAGAAGGAGAGTATAAAGTTAGTTGCAAGTCAAAAAAGCTGGAGAAAGCAAGAATGCAACTATCAAGGTACTCGAAAATTGCAAACACTCAAATACAGCCTAAAAGACAAGCAATTAAGATAAGTAGTTGGGAAAAATTCTTGTATTAATGAAAAATAAATATTTACAAGGTTCCTACCATCTATTACAACAAGAAAAAACAAAAAAGCCTATACTAAAGGAGTTTGATCCTTGGGGTCCTCGGTGGCCGCACCCTCTGTGCCCGCTTTTGTGGCCGGGGTTGGAGAAGGAAGGCTGTTCACGAGAGGCTCCGTTATGGGGTCAGATGAGGCCTCAGCAGAGACCGGAGTGGGGGCTGCCCGCTGAGGAAAGAGATCACCTATGGCAGGCCCATTTGGAAGAACGCGAGCCAGGGCATCCCCAAGTGATATCGGGTTTTCCCCAAATCGCAACTCATCCAAATTCTCGCGATCGTGCCAAGTGGCGCTACCTCGCCACATGAGGCAAGGAGGCCGCGGCGGACAGCTCCAAACCCTTGACCTCTTCCTCGGATAGAGGAACTAACGCATGCCCGGGCACGCACTCCGCGTCAGTAGCGACCAGTGAGCCGATCACGGCCAACTCCTGCACGGAAAACTTGTCCGTGGCCGCGAAGTTCCGAATCTGTGTCCGGACCCCGGCCTCGTACTGAGCCAAATTCTCAGAGTTGAGCCAGTTCTTAAAGTCTTCGGAGTTTTTATACTCCTCAACCACTTCCTTGCGGGCTTCACCAAGATCCTCTCCCTCTCCAAGTCAAACTCGCGTAAGGGGTAGCGAGCTTTCTGAGAGCTCATCCGCCTTGACCTCCGTGGCCCGGACTTGCTTCGAGCGGCCTCCACTTGACCGAGAGCTCGTTATTTCTTTGCTCAAGGTTGAGCTTCTGCCCGCGGAGCTCATCCCGCTGACCCTTTGCCTTTTCCAGGCTCTTCTCCAACTCCGTCACCCTATCCTGGAAACCCTTCAAGTCGGTCTCCTGAGTGTACAGGGCTTTCTCCTTAACATCGAGGAGGGAGTTCAAGGTTCCCACCTTCTCCTGAGCTTGCTCCAGCTCACGAAGCTTGCCCGCCATGTCCTTTGTGTTGTTTTCCAACTCAGCGGACAAGCTGTCGCAGCATTCCCGAAGCCGCATAGCCTTATTGCCCACCTGCGAGGAAGATAGTCAGAAATATGTTGGTGCAAAAGCTAAGTAAAGAGACTGGTAGAAAGGTCCCTACCTCGGTGAGGGCAATCCCAATATCTCCCATCAAGGCTGACGGGTTCTCCTTCTCCGCCACATTCTGATAAAAATCAGGGGCATAGAGCCTCTTGATAAGCCCAATCCCTATAGCAGAATTATAGGATGACCGGGCATATAAGTCCACCCCTGTGATAGCGGGCAAATCTCCCACCTGCTTCCTCTTCTCCCAGGTCTCCTCGCGGGTGGCTAGGGAAGAGATCGGATAGGCTATCAAGCAGATGGTCCCCGCAATAGGGGGAGCAGTGGTGGAGCCGGAGGCAGAGGCGGTAGAGCCCCGAACTTGAGTGTCCCCCACTTTCTGGGACTTGTAGGTCCTCTCCCTGTGCACAAGATCCTCATCTCTTTCAGTCCTCTTCTTGGACTGCTCTTGGCTATGCCCGGAGGCAATAGTGCGGCCTGGAGAGGGTACCCGGACATCATAGGCTGGAGGAGGACCCCTGGGGGTGGAGGCAGATTCCCCGTGGTAGGGATAACCTTGGGAGCAGACAGAGGCTCCCCGCTCCTTCTACTTACCACGGGCACAGTTTTATCCTTGCCCGGGACACCTCCCAATTCATTTTACCTCTTCAAGGCAGCTTCCCTATCGGGCCTTGTTGTTCCTGGCCTTCATCTCGAGCAAAGACTTAGGGGGCCATCGGGTTATACTCTTCTGGATCTACTCTGGAGGGAAAGAAAAAATGGTTAGAAGACAGTTCGAAAAGTCAGGGGCAAAATAAATTGGCAACAGTTTTATAAAAGAATCAGAGACCGATGAGTTATGGAGGATCGCACTCGCCGCCCAAAGATGCGGTGTCTTACAATCAGCCTCAAATTGGTAATGCTCGTGCACCCTCCAATCAGGGTCACGGGGCATAGGCTCTATTTCTACTCTGGGGGCATGTGGGGCGCCCTCCCTGCGAGGAGCCACCCCCGAGTAGATCAAGAGTGGCTCGTCTTCAACGATGGAACCCACATCATAAACGGGCTCCTCCCCGCGGTCAAGATAGGTGGCCAGATGTTTCTCTATGGAACAGCGCATCCCGTCGGCAGAGGATGGGTCCGAATAACTACTAGCGGCCACCTTCATCGGGACTGGACTTGAGGGTTTGGAGAAGGGCCAGCCAAACCTAGATTCGATGACCAAGACATCCCTCTGGTTCCATTGGTCAAATTTGTTCGATGGGGAGAGAAGGTCCGGGTGGAATAGTTCCTAGCCTTCAAGCTCAGGATACCACGGCTAATCTGATTCTGGTAATAAGCATAAAGCCCGGCAAGGGTAGGCTCATAGCCCAGGAATCTACAAATAGTTATGAATGAGACAATAGCCCTGATGGCGTTAGGAGTCAGGTGCATGGGCATGCAGCTATTGAACTCCAGGAAGAAGTAAAAGAAAGGGTCCAGAGGCAGCCTCAAGCCATTCTCAAACTGGGCCCCATAGAAAACGCAGGCTCTGTTGTCCTCGCGGACATCTGCTATGGTTTCTGGCCGCAGCTTATCCTTATCCTTCAAATGAACATGCCCAAGGGTGCGGACACGGAAGGCATTGCGGTCAACGTTGTAGATCTCATAGATATCCTCCTCCCAGTCAATAGTAGCCACCTCCTTGGCTTTCTTACCGCGGCCACGGCCAGGATTCACCCCAGCAGCTGGCCGCTTGCCTTTATTCCGGGCAGGGGCCACAACTATCTCCTCCTCGGAGTCAGAATCCTCGAAGGCATCCACAATCTCCGTGGTCTCATTAGCCTTCTTGGAGGTCCCCACAGCCCTCCTATCCTCAACCTCGCGGTCATCCTCCTCGATCTCCTAGCTCGTCGAGCCAAAGAGACCGGTGGCATCACCGCGGCGGAAGGTTACTCACCTCCTCATTATCTCTGCCTCCTGGCCGCCTCAAAATTCGAGGCTCCAACTCCTCGCCGCTACTCGTATCGATTGGGTTATTAGGGGCCGCGGCACATTGAGAAATATGGTCCTCGGGAGGCGTAACATCTAAAGGGTCATTCAGGTCCGTGCCCGGTGCCCGCACATTATTGGTTTGTTCAGGATCCATTAGTTCACACTTCTCCCGCCGCTATTTGGTCGGGGACACGGATCGCTCTTCTCACAAGTTCAACGGCGTTCAGAGCCTGATCTCTCTCGCGGGGAAACCTGCACAAAACCCCCATCACAAAATTTCTCAGCCTACGGGTATCCCCCAACACCAATACGTCACGGTTAAAAATGTACTTCCTCTTGGCCTCCCACAACCTGGGTGGGACGAACGGCCCCTAATCTGCTTTCTCACATAAATACAAAAAACACCTAAGGGACAGCCTTATCCACCCCAGACCTACTTTCCTGAAAATTCCCCCCGTCCGTTTACAAACGGCAAAGATTCAGGGGTGGTTCCATCTCCTAATTCTATGGGACGGCGGGGTCCAAATTCACGAGTAGTCATTGTTCAAAACCCAGAAAAAGAAAACAGAAAGAGATGAAGAAGAAACACCCTAACAATTACTTACGAGGAAAAGCTTGAGGGTTGGATTCGAAGAACACTAGCACAAGATTCGCAGCGAAAATTCTCTCTCTAAGCTCTTTGAAGGTTGGGAAACGATAAAAAGGGTTTGAGGTTTAAGGGTTTGGTATTTATAAGGCCTACCTATACGGGTTAACCCGTTAACCCATATTAATTAGCCCACAAACCGTTCCTCGAACCCTGAACCGTCTCCAACGTTTGAAATATTCAAAAATTCCGCCGTTTAAACATTTATTACCCCTCTCAGATGATTGACACGTACCCCTGTACGTACCACGCCCCGTCTTTTCATCTGCCAAGGGGCCCACTTGATTAACCGGGAGGCACGGCATGCAAGGGGCCACGTGTCTCTCACTGGTGCCTCCCGAACGTTCCCATAAGCCCATGGGGCGAAGCAACTACCAACAAAAACGCCAACACTGGTGCTCGCTCGAGGAGCGATATGGACAACCCGAGCTTCTAGTAGCTCCTCACTCAGACCATAAATAATCACACTTGGAACTAGGAGCCATTGATGAGCCCGGATCTACTGGACCGGGCCCGCGCTCGGTCCAAGGAACCAAGACGCGGGCGTTCCTAGACCGCCGGGGGAAGACCGCGGACAGATAGGCCCTTGAGGTCAAGACCGCGTCCCTCCCCGCATTAACCCTATCAAAGACCGAAGGGATCCTGACCGCTATATTCGTGCCCGCACGATCTATGACCAGTGGGTCCGTGCCAGCAGATTGTATGGCCGCGGGATCCATGCCCGCCGGAGGTATGACTGCTCCATCCGTGCCCGCGTCAAATACCTTTGACCGCGCCCAAGATGTTGACAGCGGGCTCATACCTGCCTCCCAGTTAAACTCGCATGCTTCCCGGTTAATATCCAGCCTTACTGAGCAAGTTAGCTTACTGGCTCTGACATGCAAGTTGCCGGCTCCTCCATCACGCATTTAATGCGGCTCCGTCAGGCGCCTACTATTTCATTTAATGCGCCAAGCCATCTACACAGCTCATGTCCCTTTCAGTCATGTCCCCTTGACAGTCAATGTTTCCTCCCTGACACGGCCAATTAGCTGCGGACACGTGTAGCTGGTCAAATACCAAAGTGTCCCCTAGGGCTGATCTCATTGCTTACATCAACAAGCACCACTACATTGCCTATAAATAGAAGACCTTTATCCCCTTGGGCAAGGTAAGTTCCAAATATATTGAGTAAGCCATATTACTCTTAAAATCCTGCACACACACACTCCAAGGTATTCAAAGCCTTATTATCTCAGTATTCTTACTCTCACACCCGAGGGCCTGAGTTGGAGTAACATCCAACTTTGACCTTAACGGTGCTTATTTGTGTTGTGATCTAGGTACAAACAAACCACTAAATATATCAAGCCAGATATCCTTGAACCGTTCCTGACCCTGAAAAGCTTGGCGTCATCAAATTTCATCCATAATCATCAGCTCTCATCTATCTAACGACATCAATTAAAGGACTGCGCGGTGCAAAATTATAATCCATAATCCACCATTAGTGATACACAAACACAATTTCACGTCGGGTATTTGATTGAAATAAGAAAACAAAAATTTCATAGTAACAATAAAAAAAAGGTTAATTGCAATTTAGGGCCTGAAGTCTTGTATGAGGTCTCCAAAAGGGGCCTGACTTTTTTTTTTGGCGATTTAGGGCCTATACTTACAATTTCTTATCAAATAAGGGCTTATTGACGATTTCTGTTAACACTTAACGTCAATAAGCCCTTATTTGATAAGAAATTGTAAGTATAGGCCCTAAATCGCTAAAAAAAAAAGTCAGGCCCCATTTGGGAACCTCATACAAGACTTTAGGCCCTAAATTGTAATTAACCCATAAATTTAACTTTCTACCTTTTTTAAATTTTCATTAAATCCCTTAAAAAATATTAAATTCAATAAAATAAATAAAAATATTTTTACTCAATAATAATAAAAAGAAATTTAACATCCCAATTTAACTATATTTAAAAAGGCATATGTAAATTATTTTTTACCTAATTTAACTAAATATAATAATTTTTTGTTAAACACTATTGTTCATCGCAGTTTACAGCTTTTTGTTAATCTTCAAACATCCCAACTAAAATTATTGTATTATTTTCCCTTTTTTTAATATAAATGAAAAAATATGGTACATGAATTAATTGCACAATATTATTATGCCCAATTTTTATCATTGAATTTAATGTACAACAACACCTCACCCTTCACCACCATCAACATAAAGTCACCGGCCCGTCTCATTAAGTACAGAGGCCCTGTGCGAAATGAGAATATGGGGTCCTTAATATTTAGAAAATTAACATAAAATTATATGTAACTTCAATATTTTATTTAAAAAAGGGTTCTAAATTACAATTTGCCCTTTAAAAAATTAACACAATAATATGTTATATATATATATATATATATATATATATATATATTTAATGGGCATAGATAAAATCGGGCGAAACAAACTCCTCGTCGGTAGCTATCAAAATCTTGGTCAAAATTGAAATCACATTTCTTGCTGTTTTGATTGATTTTGGTGATGTGTTAAATCTGGTGGCGGGTATATGTTGGTGGGGTGGTGACTTTCAGGGCCGACTCAGACATGGAACATTAGGTTCCTTTGCACAGGGCCCCAAATTTTGAAGGATCCCAAATTTATCTATGCCCATTAAATATATATATATATAACAGATTATTGTGTTAATTTTTTAAAGGGAAAATTGCAATTTAGAACCATTTTTTAAATAAAATATTGAAGTTATATATAATTTTATGTTTTTATTTATTTTATTGAATTTAATATTTCTTTTAAGGGATTTAATGAAAATTTTAAAAAGGTAGAAAGTTAAATTTATGGGTTAACTATAATTTAGGGCCTGAAGTCTTGTATGAGGTTTTCAAATGGGGCCTGACTTTTTTTTAGCGATTTGGGGCCTATACTTACAATTTCTTATCAAATAAGGGCTTATTGACGTTAAGTGTTAACGGAAATCGTCAATAAGCCCTTATTTGATAAGAAATTGTAAGTATAGGCCCTAAATCGCCAAAAAAAAAAGTCAGGCCCCTTTTGGGGACCTCATACAAGACTTCAGGCCCTAAATTGTAATTAACCCTAAAAAAATATGCAAATTACACAAGCTCTGTCATAGGAAAAAAATTACAACATCATAAATAATATGATCATTATTTAAAACTAAATTTAATAAACAAAAAATAGATATAAAAATTAAAAATTTAATTTTATATTTATTAATTGCCGAACATAAATTAATAAATATAAAATTGAGCTAAACTAATATAAAAAAAATCAAATCTATATAGGAGTATATATATATAATGGCTCAAATGCATAGAGGACTTGAGCTCACTCATTTTTCCTCCAAAATTTGTATCTAGACAAAATAGAGACTAAATACATTTCAAACTTTCATTAAAAAGCTTCATTGAATACCTTCATTTAATAAAGTACACTCATTAATATGCATATTAATAACTATTTTTTAAGTTTAATAAAAAATAAACCAAACTAACACAAATTGAAAATGAAGCTTCAATTTCGATCCATTTGTATTTGCATCACATTTTAATGTTCATAATTTTATACCTAAGTAATTTTTTTAAATACTTTCTTTGAAATAGTTTTTTGTTTGTGCGTTTAACGCACGTCTGTAGCACTAGTTGATAGGGCTGAACAAAAAAATCGACGGATCGGATCGGACCGATAGAATCGGATCAGACCAATGAAAATCAGACTAATTCAATAAAATTGGTTTGGTTCTGGTCCCAAATTTATATGGAACCGATTATTTGGGTTGGTCCTGATTTTTGAAAAAATATATATGGTCCTGGACCGAACCCGGATCAGACCGATTATATATATATTATGTATAATATATATACATATTGATTGATGGTTGAGTTGTTCCTCTATCAGAATTTGACAAAATGGTATGCATCCTGCCAATGATCTATTTCTGTTTTCAAGCTACTACCTTCCTGCCTGATTAATGTCTGAATATTTTTATTTGAACTTTGTTTATGTAATCGTCCTATATTTTGGTTTCATGAAAAAAATAATTGTTACATGTTTTATCTTTAGAAAAAATATATAGTAGTGTAACTTGTGGAACAGATGGAACCGGACATGGACCGAACTATTGGAACCGGACCAATGTGACCGATCCTATAATATAATGGTCTGATCCTGATCCTGAATTTAGGCAGAATCGAACAATTGATCCAATCCTATTTTTTAAAAAATTTTGATAAAATTCAAATCAATCTGAACCGTAAACACCCCTCTAGTTGATTAGTTGATGTTTGAATGTTCTGAAAATTTAGAAGATGGGATAGAGAATGTTGAGAATCGGGAATGGAGAAGCTAAGCTAGACTGAGGCTTGCATTAAAGGCTTGAAGCTAAAGAGCGTAGGTAGCCGTAGCGGAGCTTCTAGAACTATAAGCCGAAAGCCGAGCCGGTCACAAGCACCAGCTCAGACAGTTGAGTTGAGGGTGAACTTCCCACTCGCTCGTGCCACACCTTCTGGAAACAATTTCCTAGCCTTTATGGCGTGCGTGTGCCGTTATTGCAAAAAAGCTTTATTTTATGCATTTTTTTTTTTATAATTTCATTAGAATAATTAAGTAAATATTAATATTTGATCAAAATTCACATATATTAATCACCAAAGGTCAAATACGACTAAATAAAATGAGACGAAGGGAGTACTAATTTATGACTTTAAATATATTAATTTTATCATTAAATTTTTAATATATATGACTTTAAATATATATATATATATATATATATATATATATATATATATATATATATATATATATATATATATATATATTCTTGCTTTAATTATGAGATAAAAGGTTATAATTTATTTAATTAGATCCATAAGAAAGTAATAGAAAAGTGATTTATTAATATGCATTAGTAGGTATATTGTTAGAGATATTATTTCACATTGAGAATTGACACGTCTTGCCTATAATATATATAAAAATCCTTATTCATTTCCCTTAGTATCAATTGGTTTTAAGATGGAACCTCGGACTTTAAGATGGTATCAAAACAGGTCCTTACACGTTCAGGCCTAACGACCCACGATGTTACTCCGCGCCACCCGATTGATAAGTCCAGATCGGGAGGGGCTTAGTACCAATATATAAGTAGTGAAAAAAATGAGACAAGTCAAAATAAAAATAAAAATGTGGTCAATATAAATGGAACGAAGATATTTTATCTAGTAAATTTAATAAATAAATAATAATTTAATAATAAAACAGTAATTTAAAGTATTTCTCAACTCCCAAGTTAAAATTGTCTTATTACTAGTTATAAATTATAATTGATAGATTTGTAGGACAATAATTTGATAATTTTAATAGTAAAACTGATAATTTTAATAATATTATCAATATTTTTAATCATAAATTCATAATAAGTTTCTGTAAATATTTTAAAAAATTTTAAAATTGACGTTTGCCCGGTGGTTAAAAAACCCAAATATTCATTAAAAAAAAAAAACAAATATAAGGCTCCGTTTGTTTGGGGGAAAACATTTTTCGGAAAATGTTTTCCATATTTTTCGGTGTTTGGTAAACACCGAAAAATGAAGTCAACGGTAAACATTTTTCGGGTCAATGGAAAATGAGTTTGATTTCTAAGGAAAATGACTTCCTTACCTCTACCTGAGGAAGTTTTTTTTCGAAAAACATTTTCTTAATTTTCCTTTGTTTATATTGATTTTACCTTTAGAAAGTTACTTTTATGAAACTACCAAACATCTAAAAATGTTTTTCGAAAATATTTTGAGAATATTCCCGATAAGTTCTAAAAAAGTTTCATAATGTCCGATAAGTTCCTTCCCCATGTTATATTATGATGTTGTATTATGTTTCGAAAATACAACATCAATTAAGGCCATAATACTGCATTCCGGCGGCCGCCGGTGACCGGAGTCCGAAGCCCATGGACCGGCAACCAGATTCCGACCTCCGGCGATCGGATTCCGGCAACCGGCGGACGGATTCCGGCCAAAATTGCCGGATTCCGGTGAAAATTGACCGGATTTCGGCGAAAATTGACCGGAATCCGACATGCGGCGATAGCAGACGACGGCGGAGGCGGGTCAAGTGAGGAGGCGGTGATGCGGATGCAGTATTATGATTTTAAACTACTGCATAACTAAATGTTGTATTATACATAATACAACATGAGAACTTATGGGGCATTTTATTACAATGAAAAATTTAGTGGGAAGTGTTTTGTTCCAAAAGGAACTTATGGGGCAAATTTCCAAATATTTTCTTAAAATTCATCAACCATCAAAAAATGTTTTCTGAAAATCATTTTCATTTTTCAAAAAATATTTTTTAATAAATTATTTTTTGAAAGTTATTTTTCCTGAAACAAACGGACGGAGCCTAAGGCTCCGTTTGTTTCGACGTAAAACATTTTTCGGAAAACGTTTTCCGAAAAATGTTTTCCTGTAAAATATTTTTCTGTAAAATGTTTTACGGAGGTAGAGCGTAAAATGTTTTACGGAGGAAGGGTGTAAAATGTTTTCGGGTGTTTGGTAAGAAAAATATTTTTCGAAAGGGCGTAAAATGTTTTATTAAAAAAAAATTTAATCATTTTTTGTAACCACCTCACCCACCCACCCCCCACCCCAATTTTTTTTTTTTTGTAACCGCCCCGCCCACCCCCTGCCTGCCCCACAACCACCCACCAACCCACCCACCCCAAATTTATTTTTTTTAACCGCCCCACCAACCCCCCACCACCCAATTTTTTTTTTTTTTTGTAACCGCACCTACTGACCACCCCATTTTTTTTTTTTTTTTTAATTTGGGGTGGGGGTGGGGTGGGTGGGTGAGGTGGGTGGGTGGGGGGCTAAAAAAAAAATGGGAGGAGGGGGTAGGCGGGGGTGGGCTGAGCGATTACAAAAAAAAAAAGATTTTTTTTTTTTTGGGGTGGGGGTGGGGTAGCGGGGTGGGTGGGCGGTTACAAAAAAAAGAATTTTTTTTTTTTTGGGGGGGGGTGGGGTAGGTAGGGGGTTGGGCGGTTACAAAAAAAAAATTGGGGGTGGGGTGGGGGTGGGGTAGCAGGGGGTGTGGTAGCAGGGGTAGGGGTGGTTTTTTTATTTTTTTTAATTATTATTATTATGTTGTACCTTGTGAAATATGAGTTGTACATGAGGGACACCATTTTTCGGAAAATGTTTTACTTAGGACAAGGTCAGTAAGTCGTTTTACTTAGGAAGGGCGTAAAATGTTTTTCGGAAAACGTTTTCTCCATTTTCCGAAAAATAATCAAACAGCGGAAAACGAGTTATTTTTCGGAAAACATTTTTCGGGGGCTCAGCCAAATTGCGTAAAACGAGTTATTTTACGAAAACATTTTCAAAAAAATATTTTACGGTGAAACAAACGGAGCCTAAGGCTCCGTTTGTTTCGACGTAAAATGTTTTCCGGAAAACGTTTTCTGGAAAATGTTTTCCTGTAAAATGTTTTCCTGTAAAATGTTTTACGGAGGTAGAGCGTAAAATATTTTACGGAGGAAAATATTTTACGGAGGAAGGGTGTAAAATGTTTTCGGGTGTTTGGTAAAACGACTCATATTTCACAAGGTGACCTACCCCACCCCCCCCACCCACCCCCCCAAATTTTTTTTTTTTTTTGTAATCGCCCCACCCTCGCCTACCCCCCACCCCCCCACCCCCCCCCCAAAAAAAATTTATTTATTTTTTTTTTTGTAATCGCTTCTACCCCCCACCCCCCCCACCCCCCAAATTTTTTTTTTTTTTTTTTTTTTGTAATCGCCCCCACCCCCCCTCTCCCCACCCCCCCCCCAAAATTTTTTTTTTTTTTTTTTTTTGTAATCGCCCCCACCCCCACTACCCCACCCCCCCCACCCACCCCCCCCCAAAAATTTTTTTTTTTTTTTGTATCTCTCCCCCACCCTTCCAAAAAATTTTTTTTGGGGGGTGGGTGGGTGGTGGGGGGGGTAAGCGAGGTAGGGGCGATTACAAAAAAAAAAAAAAAAAAAAATTTTGGGGGTGGGGGGTAGGGGGCGATTACAAAAAAAAAAAAAAAAAAAATTTTGGGGGGGTGGGGTGGGGGGCAGGCGATTACAAAAAAAAAAAAAAAAATTTTGGGGTGGGGGGTGGGGGTAGGGGTAGGGGCGATTACAAAAAAAAAAAAAAAAAAAAAAATTTGGGGGGGGGTGGGTGGGGGTGGGGCAGCAGTAGGGCGATTACAAAAAAAAAAAAAAAAAAAATTTTTGGGGGGTGGGGGGGGACATAAAAATTAAAAAAAAAAAAATTTTTTGGGGGGGTGGGATAGGCAATGGGGTGGTTGTACGGGCGTAATATGAGTTGTACATTAAGGCCTCCATTTTCGGAAAATGTTTTACTTAGGACAAGGTCAGTAGGTCGTTTTACTTAGGAAGGGCGTAAAATGTTTTCCGAAAAACGTTTTACTTAGGCAACCAAACAATGAAAATCCGAGTTATTTTCCGGAAAACATTTTCCGGGGGCTAACCAAACACCGTAAAACAGGTTATTTTCCGGAAAACATTTTCCGGAAAATGTTTTACGGTGAAACAAACGGAGCCTAAGTGATTTGTGACAATCTCATAGTCATGGCACGTGACAATGCCTTGTGTTTCTAGAAGACCTTTCTCTTTCCCTCTCCCTCTCACCCTCCTCAAATATCCAACTTAAGATTTGGATTTTGGTGGGAGATGGGTCCCACTCCTTTCCCATTGCTTTAGCTAGGGCCAATATCCCGAATTGTGATAAGGTTATTCCAATTTAATAAAAGATCTTTTGTAATGGCCTAAGGGGGTGTCACATGGGAATACCTTCTAGAAAACTTCTAATTCCTATTATTATGGCAATTAACATGGAAAAGCATGCATCAATCAAGACAAAAAATTAATCATGATTAATTTAATCTTGTTTATTGTTAAAATGTAATTAGTAATGGATACTTTATGAAACAAGCCCAAAAGGTTCTAACTTTTGGTGATAATTGACATTGACAAGGACAAATAGTGAGAGTAATAGAGTACCACTAACTAAGGAGCGTTTGATAACTCAGTATATTATAAATAATACTGAATAAAATTGTTTGATATGATTTTAAGCTTACGAATTAATTATATCGATAAAGACTTATCGTCTTATTACTTATCCCATGAAAAGGGATGATATTATTAATACGAAAATTATTAGTAAGAAAATAAAAATCTGTCTTATTCCTGCATTGCTATCAAATAAGCCTTAAAGTGTCCTAATTAATCTTCATAAGAAATGTACTAGATTTCTTCCCAAAAAAATAAAAAATAATAATGTAATAGCTACTTAGATATACAACCTATGCTATATTGAGTGTGAGTGAGATTAAATCTCTTATACTATTTTTGTGTCATATAATATGCATTAGATTTATTTTTGTATGATATAATATGTATTGGTAGTGATCGATGATTATGCATTATTAACTATATCGATCATTAATTCATTATAATATCAGTTATAATAACTCATATCCGCTTGGATCACTAGTAGTATAAAATTGATTATAAAAAATAAATATCAATTCTTATTATAACTAACCCATTCTAATTAAAATAAAAATAAAAAAAAATACTCACTACTTTTCTTAAATTATTTGTCTATTAGTGATCATAAAGTGGGAGAGGGCCGGGAGTCGTTGTCTTTCTATGTATTTTAATTGGAGTGCAATTCACGATTAAATATTTTAAATTAAACATTACTAAAAATATTGATCAAATAAAGAAAGCTAAAACAAGACCCACAAACAGTACAACCCAATTTGAGCAAAGCTTTTTAACATTATTGAAGATTGCTAGCCAACTAGGGTGACAAAGTTGTTGCAGTGGTAGGTTAAACCTCACATTTATATACTCACTCCTTCCCAAACTTAGATACCCGTTTACTGTTCAACACAAAAATTAAGGAAAATGAATAATAGAGAAAATGTTGTGAGTATAAAAGTAAAATAGAAGAGAGAATGAGTAAAGGGAATAGTAAAGTTGATTAGTGTTGTGAGTATAAAAGTAAAATAGGTGATAAAATGAGTGAAAGAAATAGTAAAAATTCTTTGCTATTTTAGAAAAGGGATATGTTAGTTTGAGACGCCCAAAATGACAAAATAGGTATCTAGGTTTGGGACGGAGGGAGTATCAGTTAACAAAATAATTTAATGATTTTAACATAGTGGTAAGTTTTTGGCGTCGTTGTTGATTACTTGTGTAGCAAACAAGCTAATTTTATTAGGTATGATTGATCGATGTTTTTTGACTCCTACATTGTAGTCATTGAATGACGACATTGATAAATTAAGTTGGCATTTGAAAGAGTTTGAATTAAAAGAGGGCAATTCACTCGAAAGTAATATAAATCCTTCTACCACCGGGATAGAAGAGGAAAATGCCGTGATGCCAATTTCACCGGCTCAAACTATGAAGGACTTAAGTCGTGCTAAAGTTGATGTTTCTATATCTTGCATTGTATCAACTAAAGAAGTAAGGAATTATAAAGTCAAGGGTCAATGTTTCAATATGTTGTCAATTTATCATGGCCTATCGTCGAGTACCCTTTAACTTTCTTGCTCGAGTACATGATAATTGTGTCTCACTTTTCGGGCAAAGTATGTATAACTGATGAGCAAATTAGATAATATGCTTCCCCTACACTCTGAAAGGGACGGCAAAAACTTGGTTTATGATGTTGCAACCTGTTGGAATTTTTGTATTTGTGGTATGGAGTTCATAGGCTATGACATGAAAGTGTTTGGCTTGAACTGAATTGGCAAAAGGGGAACAAAATCACGTCTGAAGCACTGCGGGGGAGAGCGGCCGCGCTCGTGCCAAGAGCGGCCGCGCTTAAGGGCCGAGGCTTCGCCACTTTTTCCTGGAGCTTAGCGCGGTCGCGCTCCTTGCTAGAGCGGCCGCGCTTGTGACGAGATTTGACTTTTCCTGGGCCGATTTGGAGCAGGTTTTTAGGCTTAATTAAACCTAAAACCTAATTTTTACCACACATATAAATATTCTAATGCCTCAGCCGTTTTTGACACATGAATATTGAAGAGAAACACAATTCTCTTGCTTTAATTCATAGATCGATTACTCCCGTTCATAGAGATTAGTTCGTGAGATTCAAGGCGACTGAGATAGGACCGCCGGTGACTACCTACCTGTGTGCTGCTCTGTGGTACGTAGTTCGTGATTGTTTTATCCTCGGAAAAATTTGCCTGTACCTGAGTTGCACCAATTGGGGGCAATATTTTATCTTAGGACAGTCTTCCTAAGGCGACTCGATCAAATCACGATAAGTTTTCTAACCGTTTGTTTTATTGTTTCTGTCTGTTTTCCTGATCCTGTTCCTTGGCTTTCGGTTTTGCTATTGGCTTAATTGGTACGTTTGACTTGATCAATAAAATCCCCTACTGTTGATTAAATTGTTGTTTAATCTGTGGTGCTTATTAATTTAATTTCCAACAGTCTAAGAGAAAATAGTTTTATTTGATCATGTCTGGTGGTTCCTCTAGCTCTCCCTTTAAGTCCCTAGTTGACACCTCCGATCTTCCGGAGAAGTTCGGTGGCAAGAACTTCAAGCGTTGGTCTGAACGCATGAAGATCTGGCTGTCAATTAAGGGCATGTCTGGTATGCTGACATCTAAATGTCCCGCTCTGAATGGTGATGATCCAGTTAATGTGGCTGCTGTTAAACTGTGGAAGGAGCAGGATGATGTTGTTCGAGGATGCATTCTGTCAGCTTTGTCGAATGTACTCTTTGATGTTTATTGCTCTGCTCCTCTCACTGCTGCGTCACTGTGGGAAACGCTTTCCACGAAGTACAGCACCGATGACTCCGGTGTGGAAAAGTACCAAATGGGTAAGTTCCTGAATTATCACATGAGTGAGGGAAAGTCGGTTACCGACCAAGTGCACGAACTCCAAATCATTTTGCAGTCACTCAAGGATGCTGACATGGGACTTCCTGATAAGTTCGTTGTCATGGCTATCATTGAGAAGTTTCCTCGATCTTGGGGGGAATTCGGTATGACCCTCAAGCATCGTACTGGAAACTTGACACTCAATGAATTGATGAATGTAATTGCGATTCAGGAGGTGCATAATGGTAACCAACCTAGCGTACCTGTGGAGGCTGCTGCCAATATGGTAACCGGTAAAAGCAAGTTTAAAGGAAAAGGTGTGAAAACTTCTAAGGATAAAGAAAACCATGATAAACTTAAAGTTAAGAAAAATAACTTTAGGAAGCCAAGAACAAAACAGAACTGCTGGAATTGTGGAGAAGGTGGACACTTTTCTAGGGACTGCCCGTCCAAGAAAGGAAAAGGACCACAAGCCTCTGCTGATGACCATCCCGCCGTCAGCATGGTGTTGGGTCCGAAGGATTATGATGATCCCGACTCGACGCACCTGGAGTTGACGCTCGACCCGCAATGTTACAAAGTATGTAACTTCTTGTCCCGAACTCTTTATCGTCTATGAACCCAACGAGGGGCTAGTAGACATTGGGGCAAATGTCCACGGTTGTGTGGAGAAATTGCTATTTGTGTCTTACCAGCCGGAACGTGGTAGATCAAAGGTGACGATGGGGAACTCTAGTGCCGCAAAGGTGCTTGGGACTCGGACGCGTGGACCCGAGGTTTCCCAACGGGCGCATTCTTACCTTGCATCGAGTGTATCACGTTCCTGATATTCGTCGCAACATTATTAGTGGTTCTAGTCTAGTTAGGGAAGGATTTGAGATTTCATTTAAGTATAATAAGGTTATAATTTTGGATTCTGGTAGTTTTGTGGGGAAAGGTTATTCCTCGGATGGTTTATTTAAAATTAGAGTTGAAACTGATGTGTGTTCGCACAATAATTTTAGTTCTATTGATTATCCTGTTTCTTATTCCATTGAATCTTCAAATGTTTGGCATCGTCGTTTAGGACATATTAACTATGATTCTGTGAAAAGAATGATGAACTTAGATATTATTCCTAAACATGCTATTGATAAGAATTCTAAATGTCATGTATGTGTTGAAGCTAAATCTACAAAAGGTCCGTTTAAAACGGTTGTGAGAAATTCTGAAATTCTAGATTTAGTTCATACTGATATTTGTGAATTTAATGGTGTGTTGACCAAAGACAAAAAGAAATACTTTCTCACCTTTATTGATGATGCTAGTAGATACTGTTATGTGTTCTTGCTTAATTCTAAGGATGAAGCATTAGATAAATTCATTATATTTAAGAACGGCGAAACACAAACCGGCAAGAAACTTAAACGGTTAAGGTCTGATAGAGGAGGTGAATATGAGTCTAACCCCTTCATGTATTATTGCCAAGAAAACGGAATTGTACATGAAGAGACTCCTCCCTACACCCCTCAATCAAATGGTGTTGCTGAACGTAAGAATAGAACCCTTACTGATATGATTAACAGTTTACTCATAAGTTCTGGACTGCCCAAATATATGTGGGGAGAGGCTTTGAATACGGCTTGCCATATTCTGAATAGAGTCCCTTCTAAGCATAGAAAGGAAAGTCCGTTTGAACTTTGGAGAGGTCGACAGGCTATCTTGAAACACTTAAAAGTGTGGGGGTGCCTTGCAAAGGTACTTGTACCCGCACATAAAAGGAAAAAGCTTGGACCTAAAACTGTTGATGCTATCTTTATAGGTTATTCTGAAACAAGTTATGCATTGAGATTTCTCATTATAAAATCTGAAATTTCTGGTATAGACGTGAACTCTATAGTTGAGTTACGTGATGCAACATTTTTTGAGGATGTGTTTCCTATGAAGAACGGACTTCCTAAGGAATCTAACCCAACCACTAATTCCATTCCTGCTCAAGTAGAGGAGATGACAAATGTGGGGGTTGATTCCAGTGCAACTCATTCTGACGATGAGATTGAACCAAGGAGGAGCAAAAGGGCAAGGACCACCAAGGACTTTGGAAATGATTTTATCACTTACAATGTCGAGGGTGATCCTCTAACCTTCAAAGCTGCTATGGCTACTTCTGATGCCAAGAAGTGGAAGGATGCTGTTAAGAGTGAGATGGATTCTATTGTCTCTAATGGGACATGGGAATTGGTCGATCTCCCTCCTGGTTGTAGCACGATAGGATGTAAGTGGGTCTTTAAAAGGAAACTGAAACCGGATGGAACCGTTGACAAGTTTAAGGCTAGGTTAGTGGCTAAGGGATTCAAGCAAATGGAAGGAATAGACTATTTCGATACCTATTCACCAGTTGCTAGAATGACTACAATCCGAATGCTTATCGCATTGGCCTCTCGTATATGATCTTCCTATCCATCGATGGATGTGAAGACCGCCTTCTTGCATGGCGATCTAGAGGAAGAAATTTATATGGATCAACCCGAAGGTTTCTGAGGCCCCCGGCAATGAGAGAAAGGTTTGTAAACTTGTTAAGTCCTTGTATGGACTTAAACAAGCCCCTAAGCAGTGGCATGAGAAATTTGATAAAATTATCTCATCGTTTGGCTTTGTTAATAATGAGTTTGATAAGTGTGTTTATAGCAAGAGTATTGGTGATAGTAGTATTGTCTTATGTCTGTATGTCGATGATATTCTGTTGTTTGGAACGGATATGAGGATAATTGATACTACTAAGGCATTCTTGAAAGGTAAGTTTGAGATGAAAGATATGGGAGTAGCAAGTGTGATTCTTGGCCTTAAGTTGACTCGTTCAACTAGTGGCATAACCATATCGCAATCTCATTATACTGAAAGTGTAATTGAGAAATTTGGTTATAAGAATTGCAAAGTGGCTAAGACTCCATATGATCCTTCATCTGCACTTACTAAGAATGAAAGTGGAGTACCGATGGCTCAGTTGAGATATTCTCAGATTATTGGAAGTTTGATGTATCTTACCAATTGTACTAGACCGGATATATCCTATTCGGTTACTAGGTTAGCTAGATATACTCAATGTCCAAATAAAGCACATTGGGAAGCTCTTGATAGAGTTCTCAAGTACTTGAAGGGAACGGTTTCCCTTGGGCTGCATTACGGTAGATATCCTTCTGTTCTTGAAGGATATAGTGATGCAAGCTGGATTGCCTTAACTACTTTGTTTTGTATTTTTTTAACGATTTTTAGCTACTTTGTTTAAAAAATAAAATTCTTTATTACTTGATCATTATTTTTTAATTTATGATGACATTTTTTTTATAGAAATAAAGTATTTCGTTTTTTTATTTTGTAACTTCATTCAACGTTTTGTTATCATAAAATTAAATAAAATTTAAATATAGAATAATAATTTCTAAAATGGTGCATTTTTTTTAAATGGTTACTAATATAAATAATATTTTAAAGAAAAAAGTGATCTTTTTAATGTGAAAATCGATAAATCGAGAAAACTAAATGGGGGGATGGAGCCATGACTCTATTTTATAGTTTATAGACATAATTTAGGGGTGATGGGCTGACTATGAAGAAGAAGTTAAATTTCTCTTTGTGTTGGAAGTAAAAAGTATCATTAAATGCGAAGATAATTTATTTGAAGCTGATTTGGAATTTTTTTGGTGGCAGATTGAAAGTTGTCCACAAAATCTTGCTAACGAAATTAATTGACGATATTTATGATATCATTTGTAATGGACTCAATACACTCTAATTAAAAACAATAATAAAATTATTACATTTACGATTTTGTAAGCAAATTTTTGTAATTATTTTGTGTCCTTACTATTAGTCAATTAGTATAGGGGAGAGAGAAAAAGGTTAGTTAAAAATAAAGTGATAAAATATTTTAGAAAATTATAAAAGGTGATATGTGATTCTATTTTATAAGCTTCAATTTCTTCGAGCAAGTCTTTATTTTTACTCTCTCTATTTAAAAGAAAATATAGTTTCTCTTAAGTAAATAGCAAATTTGAAAAATTATTGAACATTCATTTATTTTAGTTAAAAAGTTTTTATTGAAAGATATCTTGAAAAGTATTGATTCGAGTAAAAGTGAAACACTATTTGGTAGAAAAACTATTGTCGGTGGGTGGAGATAATAGTTCTTCAAGTGCTAAATCTACTACAAATGTTTTGTTTCAGCAAGTATTTCGAAATGTCTCACACTTTGGTCATTCGATTTACTATTTTAGTACATGCATGACTATATATAATCGCCTTGCATCGCACGGGTTTGCAGCTAGTTTGTTTAAAAGACCGGTCACACCAGACCGAATAGTATATAATTGGGCTTTCACTAGCCTAAGCCAAGAAAGGCCTAATTTCCACAACATATATGGGCCTGGCCCGTTATGGTACCAAACCTCCTTAAAGTTTCTACGGCAATCCAAAGTCCACGACTATTATGACTGAACCGGACTGGACCGGACCGGACCGGTTCACTCTTAAAACCTTTCGTGAGACTATACAGCAAACTTCATCTTCTCCGTGCCTAAACCCTCTGTGTGTGTGTGTGTGTGTGTGTGTGTGAGAGAGAGAGAGAGAGAGAGAGAGTCTGTGAGAGGTATATTGATATAGAAAATGTTAGAGAGCAGATTGATTTCGATTTTGAGAGGGAAGAAATCCTTGAATCGGTTGTTTTCCCAGTCATTATGGAATAAGAACGGATCTCCGGCGACTAGGTTTTCGAACGGACACTCGTCTCCAAGCTTTTACGGTCGCTTCTCTTCTTATTCTACTACTAGTAATAGCATTGGCTCTGTTACCACGAGGAACTCCATCATCTATGGCTTTCGATCCTCATTTTATCATAAGGTATTATTTACTTCCGCTTTTCATTTTCCTTAATTGCTGTGTTTTATTCATTAAATTTGTTTCTGAATTTCCTTGATTTTAACTGTGCTGATTAGAATTAGTTGAAGGAATTGGATGGACATGGTTAAATCTTTGTTATTGTTTATACTTTGAGTTTTCTAGGTTGATTATGCAATGTTAGGATTTCTTTTTGACTTGTTGATTGAATATGTCCGAAATGATAATTGTGAAGAAAATGATTTGAATAGTGCACATGTTAAGCTTCTGTTTGTAATGCGTTTTGTGCCAGACAATCACACTATCACAGATGCAATCTCACAAGTGGTTGTTGTTTAATTTCAAACGGATTTCGCTATAAATAGGTGCATAAGCTTCACTTAAGACGAAGTCAATGCATTGATTTCTAAAGTTTTAACTGGTGACTTACTCTTAATTAACTCTTCGTTGGGTTGGGTTGGCTGGCATACTGGTTGAATGCTTCGCCATTTGATGCTAAATCTAGATGCATAAACTCAAAACATAAAGAATGCCATTAAAATGAAGACCTGATGGATCATTGGCTAAATCCAAAATTTGTAATAGAGCAGGTCATCCGATTAGTAAGGCGGTTTGGGTCAATTGATCATAATTCTGATACTCATAATATTTACTGATTGGGGCATGTTTCCATGAAAATAAGGCACACTTT
Source organism: Adenophora triphylla var. japonica (assembly GCA_022495995.1). Taxonomy (NCBI): domain Eukaryota; kingdom Viridiplantae; phylum Streptophyta; class Magnoliopsida; order Asterales; family Campanulaceae; genus Adenophora; species Adenophora triphylla. The sequence continues at coordinate 1,149,438 of JAFEMH010000071.1, forward strand.
ATTTCATTTACCTTTTTTTTTGTTCAAACAGTCGACCTTGAATCACGTTTGAGCGCTTCTCTTGGCCACTTCTATTTTCAGGCCATTAGTTTTATTTTGTGGGAATTTTCTCTTATATTCTTGCTTTCTTATTCAGTTATTTTCTCGATGACTTGATGCAATTTTCAGGGATTTAATAACCCCTCATTTAGGAATATGTGTACCGCAGCTGCAGCCACCTGCAAGGAAAATAAGGAGGCCCTGAAGTTCCTTGTCACTGCTGGATCCCATGCTCAGAAGATGGTTGGGATATGGCTTTTTGGATCTGCTGCATGGGTCTTCAGTATGGTGGTTCTTGGTGGAGTGACACGATTGACCCGGTCTGGCCTTTCAATGACTGACTGGAAATTCACTGGTAGCCTTCCTCCTTTATCTGACGAAGATTGGTTGCTTGAGTTTGAGAAATATAAGCAATCTCCTGAGTTCAAGCGGTTAGTTCAAGCATCAGTATGTATATTCTTTACTTTTAGTGTGTTGACCCGTACCGTACTTTCAGTTTTGTAGTAGGCTCCAAGGGTCTTGAAATATCACTGTTTGCCGAAAAGAATCTCACTTTCTACTTTAATCTGTCCTGCTTTAATAAATCTCTACCGGGTTCATTGAAATTGATGATTACTTCCTATCTAATAAATAGTCTTCTGCCAGCAAAATAATATGCAACTAATACAGTGACAACACTCTCTCCACGTCTCTCTCTCTCTCTCACACACATAAATATTCCATATTTTATCCTCTTGAGGAAACTCTGCTGTTGTGACGAGATTTTCATACATTAATCTAAAATGATTTGGTTATATATGTGCCATCAATGGAGTTAATGGAGAAAGTATGTAGTAGTATTGGTGCATTGTCGTCAGTTGTTGAGTTATGCTGGTTTGGTTGTGATACCGCAACTTTGTTTCTGATATTTAATATGGCGGAAGAATACTAGATGATTACTTCGTTCTAAATTTTAGGGGAAGCTAATATCAACATGAGAATGAAAACTTTGCATATTATTTCTTATATGTCATGATCTTTTCACCCATTGCAGCGTGAACAAAGGGATGAGTATTGAAGATTTCAAGTTCATATATTGGATGGAGTATGCCCATCGTATGTGGGGTAGGGCTCTTGGTATAATGTTTGCTCTGCCATTTTCATATTTCCTTCGGAAGGGATATATTACTCCACGTCTTGGAGTTAGACTGTGTGGCCTGTTCGGTCTTGGCGCTGGGCAAGGTCTAATTGGTTGGTGGATGGTTAAAAGTGGTTTGGAGGTAAATTTTTATTTTTTTTGCCTTTCTTATATTATCAAAGCCAAATATAAGATCAGAAGCTCATCTGACAAATATTTATTTATCATCTGCTCAGGAGCCACCTTCAGAGTATGTCCAACCAAGGGTAAGCCCGTACCGCCTTGCCGCTCACCTTACTTCAGCATTTGCTATTTATTGTGGCCTGTTTTGGACTGCCCTTTCTGTTGTCATGCCTGAACCTCCTGCCGAGTCAGTAACGTGGGTTCGTGAGGCTGCAAAAGTTAAGAGGCTTGCTCTCCCAGTAAGCATCCTTGTTGGTATCACTGCTGTCTCAGGAGCCTTTGTTGCGGGAAATGATGCTGTATGTAGCTTTCCTTTCACTTTTACTTTTATGGAAATAAGAATAAAGTTAGTTTCTCTGTGTTCACCTATACCACTCGTTCTTTTGGGAAATTATTATATGAAATTTATTTCTGTTGAAAATGCTGCTATTTCCGGTGTCTGGTAAAAACCTAAAGTAATGTGTAGCTCTTATTCCCAAGGCAAAGCTTGCATCACATACCTGTACAAGCTAATCAAGTTTATACAACTCTCTCTCTCTCTCTCTCTCTCTCCCTCTCTCTCTCTCTCTCCATTTTGAAATTCTCCTTAAAAGTCTGAAACTTCATAAATCCAATTTATGTACGTGTTCATATTTCCCCTTGCATATTTTACCAAGAATGTAAAAATGGGGAAAAAAAAATCTGGAAACCATTATCCTTAGAAACAAGTGGAGCCTTATTCATTGTTTCATTTTTCGCTTCGCTACTAATGAAATTTGAACTTTCTTGCTTTTGAAACTCACCAGGGTCATGCATTTAATACATTCCCAAAGATGGGTGATTCATGGATTCCGGATGACGTTTTGGATATGAAGCCACTTGTGCGCAACTTTTTTGAGAATACATCAACAGTGCAGGTAACTGGCGTAGCTAATAGTTATGCGTACAATCTGTGCTGGCTTTGCTATCTATCATCTCTTCTGCTAGCTACTTTCAAGTAAATGTTTCTGTTCTTCATTTGCTCATTTGAAATGTCTGGCTGGCAGTACAAGTCTGCCTTGTTTCTTGTTCTCTCTCCTCGCTAACCATTTTCAACTTAATATTTATGCTAGCAACTTCTGTCACTGTGTACATTAGATAATCCTTTGCTGAAAGTGCTCTTAGGAATGGTTACACGAATCATTTTTCGCCTTTTAGGATCATCAAACCACGATGATATGTTTTACCACAATCTTAATGCTTCAAGGTAGCTCTTTGACCTTGTTAGATCCTGAATTTCATTTGTGTTTAGGTCCCTAAATGTATGTCACTTTTTTACGTTTTAGGGGAATTAAAGAAAGTTGACGCCCATGCATTTTTGGTAGCATATTCTCCCTCCGTCCCATAAAACCTTACCTATTTTGCTATTTTGGGCGTTTCACTTTCCTAAAAAGGAAACTTTTTAATACTTCTTTATTCATGGGATCCACTTGTCATACTCACAACAACTATCCACTTACTATACTCTACCCCACTTTCTCTCTCCTACCCACTCACAACACCTACTTTAATAACATTATATATATTCACTCCTTATTTTCCGTTCTCAATAGAAAGCGGGTAACCTAATGTGGGACGGAGGGAGTATACATAAAGGAGGATTAAGTAACTTCACCTAAAAAGGACATTAATTTAGGGACTGGGAGGGAATAGTATATTGTGATGTATGTATGTTTTAAAATTTGTTTTGTTTTTCTCGGCAAGGATCACCATTTACTTTCTCGGCACCTTTGAGTTAATACTTCGCAGTTCAGTTTGGTGATATGGAATTCCCTCTTTTACAGCTTGATCATCGTATCCTTGCAACTGCCACGCTACTGTCAATCAGTGGCTTATGGTGGTCTACGAGGAAACTTGACATACATCCCGCCGTTCGATCTTTAATCGGAAGCACGTTGGGAATGGCTGGTCTCCAGGTACTTCTTACACATCACCCTCGTCCGGCTCCACTTTTCTGCATTAGATTTCTCTTACCAAGCTATTTATGAACAGGTCACATTGGGGATATCAACTCTTCTGTCGTATGTGCCCGTTTCGCTAGGTTCTGCCCACCAAGCCGGAGCTTTAACTCTTTTAACCTTAATGATCTTGCTCAATCACACAGTGAGACGACCATCAGCATCTCTTCTGAAATCACTGCCATTGGTTGCTAAGACAACCTGATTGGTTTTTCTATTCACCCAGAATTGGTATATTTAAATCATTATTTTTTCAAGTTCTAAATTTTAATCGTCACTTTTACAGACAATTTTTTCTGTAAGATGTAGAGAAAGAGCAGAGCATATTTGCTGTTAACTTTCTCCGTCCCAAAACATTTTTTTTTATATATTATGAAGATATTGAGAATTAATTTAATTTAATTATTCTAATAAAAATTTAAAATTTATTATACTATATATATATCAGTATGAATATTATCAATAAAATCTTTTAAAGGTTTATTAGCATAATTATCTTAACCTATCATTGTTTAAAGAAAAAAAACAGAAAACTTATTTTTCGGGATGGAGGAAGGAGCAAGTATTGCTATTTTTTTTTCTTTTATCAAAATGCAAAGCCAAAATCTTACAAAAACAAAAATGCATTTTTCCTAAGATTAGAAAAAACGTGCTTTGTTTTTCCTGCCAGTGCCCAGTGCCAGTGTAACAAAGTGTCAGTGCATGTGTAACAAAGTGTCAGTGTAAAAAAGTGTCATTGTTAGTGTAACAAAGTGTCAGTATAAAAAGTGTCAGTGCATGTATATTAAATGCTAGTGAAAAAAGTGTCAGTGCATGTTAGGGGTGGAAATGGTTTGGTTCAAACCGCGGTTTGGAGTCGAATCGAGTCAAACCATGTGGTTTGGTTCGATTTTTACACATAAGTGGTTTAGCTCGGTTTGAGAAATTAACAAATCATGTGGTTCAGCTCAGCTTGGGGTTTGGCACTCCTAAATCGAACCGAGCCAAATCGAGCTAAACCGTTTAAGATCGAACCGCGGTTTGAACCGTGAAATCGAACCGTTATGTTTACATTTAATGTGATGCTGCAGGAATTATAGTAGAATTTTCCTTGATAGCTCTAAGATTGTTTAAGATTGTTGTTTGGTAATTAATACTTTAAGATTGTTGTTTGTAATTTTTATATGGTATGTTTTATATTCTACTTTAAAGATGGGTAGTACTATATACAAGGCACTATTTATGCAAGGCAGTATGAAATTACTAAAATGCCCATATAAATACTTTTAAAAAAAAAATTCTTCCCCTCCCTCTCCATTTCAAACGACGTCCCTGTTCTATTCTCTCTCTCGCTCTCAAAACCTACGCAAAACAACGACGCTCTCTCTTCTCTCTCTCACTCGACGAACGACGCCAACCACCACCGCCGATGAAGACAAACCTCCCTAAAATCGGTGGAAAGTCCGTCACTTCTTCCGCCGCTCCAAAAGTAATTATTTTTAACCTAGATTTTAAATTTGAAACCCAACAACAAATTTATGCCTAAAATGGATTATATAATGCTTAATGTTGTTTAAACGTATCCTAAATGGTTCTAATTGCGATTTCGTAACATTAATTTGGATTTTTTGTTTGAATCGGATACGAATTCGTGTGCCTAAAATTTGAAATTGTCGGCGTGCGTTTCGTATGAACACATACGAAATGTGACCAACATTTCGGGTATTGCCAAAAATGGTATATGGCTACCTCGTGTAAAAGTACACGACATGAAGGCTTCGTGTCGTCCTTTCGAGCACGACACACGAAGGGTAGTTTGGGGATTATTGGTGCCTTGTATGTAAGGTGCCTTGTATATAGAATTTACCTTTAAAGATTGTTTTATGATTGTTGTTTGGTGATTGGTATTTGGTACTTTAGTTTCAAAGTAATCAACTTATGCTTGTATTTATTCTAAGTACTTATTTCTATTCATTAGTCATAAAATGGTTAACAAAAAAAATTATGGTTTGGAATGCGGTTTGGACCGTGATCTAGATCGCGGTTTGGACCGTGATTTGAACCGCAAAATCAAATCGCAAATTAAATCGCGGTTTAGATCGAACCAAATCGAATCATAGCGATTTGGTTTAGCTCAGTCTGAATTTTTTTTATGGTTTAGCTCGGTTTGAAATTTTTCCAAACCGATGCTAGCGGTTTGACTTCTAAATTTGTTCAAATCGAGCTAAACTGAACCATTTTCACCCCTAGTGTATGTGTAACAAAGTGTATGTGTTAGTGTAAAAGAGTGTCAGTGTGAAAAGTGTCAGTATATGTATATTAAGTGACAGCGTAAAAAAATGTCAGTGCATGTGTAATAAAGTGTCAGTATAAAAAATGCAAGTGCATACATTATTAAATGTAGTGTACAAAATTATTTTTTCTTAAATTTAGAAAAAATGCGTTTTTTATAAGATCAACTCAAATGAAAATGTATTTATACATATAATATGTACAAACTTTAAAAAGGCAATTCTTTCGAAGAAAAAAAAAAAAGAGGCAAACTTATCATCAGTCATTTCGCTCTAGGAAGAACCCATCTATCACTTGTTCATTGCCAGACACAACAACATTGGCTTGCCACGTGTATCACTTAAGATTGACACGTTGCCTCAACCAACATTAAGCCATTTTATCCTTTAAAATCCCTACCATTTTTTCTCCTTTTGACTATTCAAAACCTTGTTCTGAGGGTAAGCATGGCTGAAGAAACATATCAAATCTCCGGTAAGACGGTGGTTCTGACCACCCTCGCCGGACTTGTCATATGCGGACCACTTTTAGCTCTAATGGGCTTCTGTTTTCTGGCAACTGGTGCCTTATTTCTCGTAACCTCGCCGCTTCTTCTGATCTTCAGCCCACTTTTGTTGGGCGCGGGCTTTGTTTTCGTCTCGGCCTTAGCGGGCTTTGGTGTAGCAACTGTCATGGCAATTGCGGCCTTGTCTAGTTTCGGGTGGGTTTTAAGGTCGTATGGAGGCCCAAGATTTCGTGGGCTGGGCTCTGGTGGAATGATCCAGGATGTTGATAAGGGAAAGGAGTGGGCTGGATATTTGCAGCAGACGGTTCAGAACCCACATGAGAATTGGGCCAAACGTGGTTAAAAGAGTTTCGGTTTAGTGATGATGTTAGTCGCTAATCAGTGTTTTTTTTATTTAGTTTTTGCTGTAATAATAATTTCCTTTAATTTAATAGTCTTTGGCCAAATTTTAACTTCCATGGTGGTGGTTTTTTTTGTTAATTTCGAAATGGATTTCATAATGATTAATTGATTATGAGATGGTGGGACGATGAACGGTATAAATCGAGATACGAACTTGGGCTAGTTCGGGCAAGGCCCAAATGGATTGGGCCCTAAACATAATTTCCTCAAGTCTTATATACGAGGAAGAGAATGGGTTTTCCTACCTTTCTCGAACTAAGCTTCTCGTCATTACCATAGGCTGGCCTAGGCTATTTAGGCGAAATGACCAAGGCCCAAATTAATGCCAAGGGAGACCTCTCTCTAAGGCCGAGCTGAGCTTTCTTGACTAATACGAGGAAGCCCACCAAGGCCCAAATCAATGCCAAGGAAGACCTCCCTCCAAGGCCGAGCTGAGCTCTCTTGATTAATACGAGGAAGCCTTCTCGACTATCAACTTATCAGGAATTGGGCTTCCTCAGTTCCTTCATATTTTCTCACCGGCTCAACGTAGGTCGACCTGGCCGCGTAAGACGAGGAGAGTCTAGCTCGGCTTACGTAGAAGTGCAGTTTATACTCTCTTATTCAAATTGGGACATTGAACAGTTATAATTCTCCTAGGATTGTAACTCTTTCACATACAAATTCATGTTCCACAAGGACTCTTCAATTCAAGTATAATCCTCATAGGATTATTATCTTATCTCTTAGCAATCCAAGTCAATATGAATTATACATTGCTATGCCTATAAATACAAGTTATAATTCATATTATGAGGTACGTTTATTTTTTTGATTCTAAACTCTTGTTAATTGATTTCTCTCTCTCAATAAGCAAATACTTACTCTCACGCCGGAGAGTCTTCGCTGGAGAAGTCCCGGCTTAGTTTACGTGTTTGTTTCTCTATTTTCGGCTATTCAATCACTGAGATATAACCTACCGTCGAATTTGTGCTGATTCAAACGTTTTCGGCTGCATCAGATCATATGGTAATATGATTATTTCAGGGTGACTATGAGGGGAATATTGAAAAATTGTTTATCATACTTTCAATTATTGATGATAATTTTCTTCAAATAAATAAATAAAAATAATTGATGATAATTAGTAATGATTTACAAATGCTCTTTATTTAAAAATATTTTAAAATGCACCCATTAATGTTGTTTTCCTAAAATGCAGTATTTTAAAATGCTTGTCTTGAAAGCAATCCATTTTGGGGTCTTTTTGTTAATAATGGTCATGACGTCCTGAATTGCCTTTTAAAAATAAAAAATAAAATAAAATTCAACTCTTTAATCAGTGGTTGAATTTTTAAATTTATTTTTGATAATGACTTATGCTTAATTATTAATCAAAGCAATAATGGTATTGGTATTAAATAATATTTAAAGTGAGTTGGACCAACACTTAATAACACCAATTTCATTCAAAAAAGTTTGGCAAATAGAGAGAGAGAGAGAGAATGGGATTGGGAGATGAAGGGAGTCCTTTACTTGCAAACTTCGACGATTCCCAGGTGTTGACTAAAACCACTGGTAACTCATCTCTTCCTCTAGCTCTTTATTAAAAGGGGCGTAAATGGTTCGGTTTTGAACAATTTACGGACCGAATCACTAGTCATTGGTTTTGAAAAAATCTCAAATCGAATCGAATCATGAAAAAATTTAAATCGAACCGAACCAAACCGTCATGGTTTGGTTCGGTTCGAATCGCGGTTTGATTTTACGATTCGAACCGCAATTTACGCAATTCAAACCACGGTTCAAATCATGAAATAGAACATTGCTTAAACCATTAATTAGAACATGATTTTAAACTACACAATTCATTGTTATGTTTGTTTGAATTTTCCAAATATAACGTATATAAGAGATTCAGTATTTAAAAACAACTTGAAATTGTGTTTTTCAATGTTTAACTTAAGTACTTGTAATAATGGTATGTGCTAAATAGTGAATTGACATTATTACAAGAAGATAAAAAAAAAAGGGGGGGTTATGATACTGCATCTTGACACCACCGCCGGCCGAAATCCGGTCACCGGAATTCCGCCAGGTTCCGATCACCGATCGCCAGAAACTCGCCAACTAACGACTAACAAACCTCTTTTATTGAGGCTAAAACAACCTTAAAAAAAAACTCCTTTTTACTTATCAAAAGGGTCTGAATTTTTATTAAATTTTGATAAACATGGCAGTCCAGCAATCTCTCCTACCAGAAGATCCTGCCTGTCCTGGAGATGATGATGTAAAGGGAATAAGAACTGGTAAATATCAATACCACTTCCCAGGAAGATCATGTTTTTTGTTCAAAATCTTTAGTAAAAAACAAACATGATGCTGCAGTAGCCCGTCACTTTTATTCCGTTCAAAACTTTTGCAGGAACATTATGGACTACAATTGCTCATATAATAACTGCTGTGATTGGGTCGGGGGTGCTGTCTCTTGCTTGGAGCACTGCACAGTTGGGTTGGATAGCAGGGCCGGTTGCCGTCCTGTGTTTCGCCATGGTCACTTTTATTTCCTCCTCCCTACTTTCGGATTGTTACCGGTCACCTGACCCTGTAACCGGAGCAAGAAATCCTTCCTATACTGACGCTGTCAGAGTTAACCTTGGTATATATAAAAAAAAACACCCTTTTCTTCATTTTCGCAAGATTTTGTTTTTCAACCTTGAAATGATCAATATTTGATCCAGGTAAGAAACAGACGTGGATATCCGGTTTAATTCAGTATGTAAGCTTTTATGGGACGGGGATTGCATACGTAGTCACCACCGGAACTAGTATGAGGTAATGTCACTGGATAATACTGCGTGGGACGGAGTTCTTATCTTCTGTTTTCATGTTTGATTTTGAACTATTGGCGCATGCAGAGCGATTCAACGATTGAACTGTTACCACAACGAAGGGGACGAGGCTAATTGTGAGTACGGGGATCAAATATATATGATTCTTTTCGGAGGTGTTCAAATAGTACTTTCACAGATACCCGATTTTCATAATATGGCGTGGCTTTCTGCTGTTGCTGCAATCATGTCTTTCTCTTATTCTTCCATCGGTTTGGGACTTGGTTTCGCCAAGGTTATCGGTACGTACGCCTTCACCTTTTTGTCCATTTTCTTGAGAGCATAACCTACGGTTCATTGGATTCAACCTGTTCAATCTATTGCGTCAAGAGGTCTGATGTTTCTACATTGTGTTGGATTTGCAGAAAATGGAGAGATCAAAGGCAGCATTGGAGGAGTCCCGGCTGAAACCACAGCCGAGAAGTTTTGGTTGGTTTTTCAGGCACTCGGTGACATAGCTTTTTCCTATCCATATGCAGTAGTTCTTCTCGAGATACAGGTATGCATTCCATATATTACATCATAAAGATTAGAAAAAAAAAAAAAAACCGATTTAATTCAAACAATTTGCGTATAAATTAAGGATACCGTGAAGTCGCCTCCAGCAGAGAACAAAGTGATGAAGAAGGCCTCAATTGTTGCAATCCTCATCACCACATTCTTCTATCTTGGATGTGGAAGCTTTGGATATGCAGCCTTCGGAAACAATACTCCCGGAAACCTCTTGACTGGAATTGGATTCTCCGAGCCTTTCTGGCTCATCGACTTTGCTAACATTTGCATCATCCTTCATTTAATCGGAGGTTATCAGGTACACAACACGCACATAAAACATCCGTAATGTTCTTTTTCGTTGAGCTAACACTAGAAATCTTTTTTTTTTTTTTGAAGCTATACAGTCAGCCAATGTTTGCATTTGCAGAGAAATGGTTCAATGACAAGTTCCCGGGAAATGGATTCATGAACACGTTCTTTGCGATTGAGTTACCATTTTTGCCTGTTTTTCGCTTGAATATGTTCCGGTTGTGTTTCCGAACTGTTTATGTTTTATCCACGACCGGAATCGGAATCGTATTCCCTTATTTCAACCAAGTTTTGGGAGTATTGGGGGCACTCAGCCTATGGCCTTTAGCTATACACTTTCCGGTGGAAATGTACATTAAGCAAGCAAAGATTGAAGCTTGGACAAGAAAATGGATTGCCCTTGAGTGTTTCAACATTTTCTGTTTTATTGTCGCCATTTTAGCCTTGATTGGGTCTGTTCAAGGCCTCATACAAGCCAAACTGAAATGAAATAAATATTAGGAATATAATATAATATTATTATATTATATTCAAGTATATATTGTTATATACTCCCTCCATCCCGGCCGACTTAGGATTTTTTGAAATGGCACGGGGATTAAGGAAAAGGTAAATGTTGTGAGTGTAATTTAAAAATAGGAGAGAGAATGAGTGGAGGGAATAGTAAATTATAATGGTGTTGTGAGTATTAAAATAATGTAGGAGAGAGAATGAGTGGAGAGAATAGTGATTTAAGGTTTCCATTTTGGGCCGTCCTAAGTCGGGTGGGACGTCCAAAATGGCAAAAAGTCCTAAGTCGGCTGGGGCGGAGGGAGTATTAGATTAGAAAATACAATTCTTGTATTAGATTAGGAAATTCAATCTTTGTATTAGATTAAAAACATTTTCCTCCTAGGAATTAGAAACCTTCTCCTTCTTGGAGATTACCTCCTCATTGTATAATTGTATTCCTATAAATATGTATCTCTAGCATCATAATCAATTGAGTCTTTCAATACAATTCTTCTCTTCCATGTTTGATTGGCTCCGTCTCTCTCCCTCCTTTATTCTAATATGGTATCAGAGCATAGATCCATAATGGGACTTCTTCTCCATACCCACCACCATTCGCTTCCGTCACTCTATCAATCCTTTCTCCCCCTCCCTCTCCGTTTTTTTTTCTTAAACTTTCGACACTTCTTCTCCCATGGTCGAACAACTAAACCCCTAGCCCTTTATTCTTCTTCTTAAATTTTTCTCTTATCTCAATGTAACGTTGAGTATTATTTCTCCCCCTCATAAATTCTTTTTATCTCAATGTAACGTTGAGTATTATTTATTCCCCTTCGAAAATTTTCTTCTTATTAATTTTTTTTCTTTTATCTCAATGTAACGTTGAGTATTATTTTTCCCCTTCGAAAATTTTCTTCTTCTTAAATTTTTCACTTATCTCAATGTAACGTTGAGTATTATTTCTCTTCTTCACTCAATCGATCCCTTTGAAAACTAAACCCAATTCGTTGTCGAGACATAAAATCGTCGTTGAGACGTAGTCGATGAGACACAAAATTCATCGTCATTGTGACGTAAAATAAACCCCCCCTTTTTTTTTTTTTTTGATATTCAACCCCCTGTCTCAGAAACCCTTTTGACCGAAATCCCAAATTTTTTTTTGTATTCAACCCCCTCGGCTCAAAAACCCTTTTGACCGAAATCCCAATTTTTTTTTTTGGTATTCAACCCCCTCGGCTCAAAAACCCCTTTTGACCGAAACCCTAAATTTTTTTTTTATACAATTCCCTCGGCTCAAAAATCCTTTGACCGACACATGAGGGATGAAACCCCTACTTGTACAAGGTGACTCCACGTGCTCGTCTCACACGTGAGGGGTAAACCCCTACTTGTACAAGGTGACTCCACGTGCATAACCCCTACTTCAAAAACCCCTCGACCTAGCCGAAACCAATTTTCCTTACTTCAAAACCCCCTCGATAAACCCGAAACCCCTCTCCACAACCCCACCGTCTTCGACATCGTCATGCACCAACCTATCACCACCTCGGATGCGAGGAACCACGTCTCATCAGAAACAACGTACATGCCCGGGAGCACATTCATCTTCAACTGCGTCATCAAATCCGATTCATCTCATCACTCTCCAAGATTGGACTTATTCAAAGACCGTCCATCTTGCGGGGGCATATTAGGAATATAATATAATATCATTATATTATATTCAAATATATATTGTTATATATTAGATTAGGAAACACAATCCTTGTATTAGATTAGGAAACACAATCTTTGTATTAGATTAAAAACCTTTTCCTCCTAGTAATTAGAAACCTTCTCCGTCTTGGAGATTACATCCTCATTGTATTCCTATAAATATGTATCTCTAGCATCATAATCAATTGAGTCTTTCAATACAATTCTTCTCTTCCATGTTTTGATTGACTTCGTCACTCTCTCTTTATTCTAATAATAAAAAGCTTCTTAAAAGTAAAGTATTTTCATTTTCCAAATTTTGTGCTTAAATTAGCCCATAAAACGAGGGGTGTGCTCGGTACGGTTTGGCTCGATTTTAGGCTAAAATCGTTATCGAACCAAAAGTATTCGGTTTTTAATTTTAACAAACCGCCACCACTCAGTTTTAGCTCGATTCGGTGTAGTCGATTTTCGGCTTCGATAAGTGTCGGTTCAATAATATTCGATCTTGACACCTTTACTTTATATGGCCGCTCATTCCAAAATTGGGTCAAACATAAACATTTTAGCATTTTACATCCTAACACAACCACACTTGGGTTAAAAAAAGACTTCAAATAATTCACTTGGTTTTGAACGTGAAAGACAAGAATTCGCGTAGTTGGGTTTAGGGTTACGTAAATAAGAAGAGGAGGAGTGGGAGCGTCAAACATGGGGAATATGGAAACTAAATAGATGAAAATCTATACTCCCTCCGTCCCATATTTTTATAGATTTTTGGGTTTTGCACGGGAATTAAGGAGGAAATATTATATTGAAAGTGTTGTGAGTGTGAAAATAAAATAGGAGAGAGAATGAGTGGAGAGAATAGTAAATTATAATGGTGATGTGAGTATTAAAATAATGTAGGAGAGAGAATGAGTGGAGGGAATAGTAAAGATTCTTTTCCATTTTAGGAAAGTACTCCCTCCGTCCCAATAAGAGCTTCCATTTTTGCCATTTTGGGTGTCCCGTTAATAGCTTCCACTTTCCTTTTTTGGCAAAGAAATCTTTACTATTTCCTCCACTCATTCTCTCTCCTCATTATTTTAATACTCACAACACTATTATAATTTACTATTCCCTCCACTCATTCTCTCTCCTATTTTCAAATTACACTCACAACATCTTTACTTCCCTCTCATTTCCTTAATTTGCGTGATTTTTAAAAAAGTGGAAGTAATTGTTGGGACGGAGGGAGTATATATTATTGTGGGACGCCCAAAAAGAAAAGTTTATATATTATCATGGGACGGAGGGAGTAGTAAATATTAGGAATAAGTATTTATTATTTAGAAGAATATCGGTACGGTTCGGTGTGAATAATCGGCATGAAATCCTGTATCCCAAACCGAGCCGCTAGATTCGATTTTTCAATATTTCATAAATCGTCCCTGCCCAATTAACTGTTGTGGTACGGTTTATCGGCGTCGATTTTATTCGATTTTTCTCTCACTCCTACATAAAACTGAGGCACTCATCGGCCGGAACAGTCGGGTTATCAGATTTGTCGGAGTGAGAAAACCAGCCAGTCTTTGCAGGAAACCTTTGTAATGCCATTAAACAAACAGCCGCACGTGCAACAACCTTAAATCTCTCGAAACTCTCTGAAACCTCTGCCATTTTTGTGTGATCAAAGCAGTAACCCACCAACCCACTTATGCCCCCCCCCCCCTCCCCATTAGCCAGCCAGCCTGAAGTCAACCCACAAAACACACACACAACACATTGACTGTGTGTGAGGGAAGGGCTGGAGAGAAGGGCGTTGACCGGGCATCTTGTGAGTGAGCTACCGGCCCTTGTCTCACACGTACTATGGCGTTGAATTCTTTATTCATATCATGCACCCTTAATGTTACTTTTTAACAAATTCCCTTATTTATTCATCTCCTTCCACAAGCAAAAAATCGTTGAATTTACCATTATTGGTGTTTATATTGACAAGGCCAAAAAAAGAAAAAAAAAATTATCGAGTCTCCGAACGCCAGAAAGTGTGGCAACAGTGAGCTCGGCAGCCATTTTCGACAGCGTTTCTCGCCTGTCTGTTTTCTTCTGGATTGGTTAGAAAGTATCGAAAAAGATGGGCAGAATTCCATGTTGTGAGAAAGGCAGCGTAAAGACAGGACAATGGACCCCTGAAGAAGACCACAAGCTCTCCTCTTACATTGCCCAGCACGGCACTCGCAATTGGCGCCTTATTCCCAAGAATGCAGGTTTGAGCCTCGTCTCGTCTCACTCTCTCTCTCTCTCTCTCGCAATTGACACTAATCTACTTGTAATGCCAGGTCTCCAAAGATGCGGGAAGAGCTGCAGGCTGCGCTGGACTAACTACCTCCGTCCGGACCTAAAGCACGGGCAATTCTCTGACGCAGAAGAACAAATCATTGTCAGACTTCATTCTGTTCTCGGAAATCGGTAAACATACATTTTTCTAATAATTTAACAAATTATTTGAGGAGTGGACCAACAGAACTACAAGCTGAAAACGTTCTCGATTTCCAGGTGGTCAGTTATTGCCGGTCAGCTGCCCGGACGGACTGACAACGATGTCAAGAACCATTGGAACACCAAGCTCAAGAAGAAGCTATCAGGAATGGGAATTGACCCAGTTACCCACAAGCCATTCTCTCACTTAATGGCTGAAATAGCAACCACATTGGCCCCACCACAGGTAGCTAACCTAGCAGAAGCTGCCCTGGGCTGCTTCAAAGATGAAATGCTTCATCTCCTCACCAAGAAACGTATCGACTTCCAGATCCAACAAGTGGGTCCCACAAAGCACGAGGAAAATGACAATGACAATAACGACACTGTCGAAAAGATTAAGCTGGGATTATCACGAGCCATAATACAAGAGACGGACAAGACACTAGCCAAACCTTGGAACTCGAATGGGGGGGCATCATCTACGACAAACTACCCAGGATTTAGCTACGGACTCCCGTCTTTCGGGCATGAAGGTGTGGGGTCCACGTGGAGCCAGGCCATGTGTACCGGAAGCACGTTGACTGCTGTCGACCAGCAAGGTCAACTATATGCAGGGCTCGAGGAAGAAAATGAAGATGAGTCCGAGGACGGGAAAGAAGCAAGAAACGGGTCAAGTATTTTCAGCCCGGACTGCGATTTGTGGGATTTGCCATCAAATGATTTGATGAATCCTCTAGTTTAAGTTCAAGAAGACTGTCGGATTTACATGGAATAATGATCTCTCGTCTACGAGAAATACGTAAATGTAAATAAAAACTCGGATTATATATCGAATTTATGATTACATTACAGAGAAAAAAAATGTAATTTCTTCTTATCTAGGCTCAAACAAAAAATAAAATTACAAATAGCTATTCTTAGATAAATTTGTATTTTTTTTTTATTGTTTCTCTATTATTTCCTTTCTCTAACTGGAAGTATATTATCACATCATGCAAAATAGGAAGATGAAGAGGATGTATCAGTCAGAACCTGCAAGCATGAACAATATAAACAGATTAATCTAACAAGATCCCAAACTGAAATCTATTCATTTGTAATGCAGAGTTACCAATAAGAGCCTTTGATGCAAAGTAAAAAAGTGGTATACATACGTACATACATATATATATATACAGGGGCGGACACAAGGCAAGCTAAAGGGGTGGTAGACATTAATTTTTTCATACAAAGTTTTATAGTGTATTTGTGCACCCCCTTAAAAAATGCTCTAGGTCCGCCACTGTATATATATATATATATATATATATACTCCCTCCGTCCCATTTATAACTTCACCCTTTTGAGTATGGCACACAAATTAAGAAAAAGGTTAGTGGAGAAAGTGTTGTGAGTATAAAAGTAAAATAGGAGAGAGAATGAGTGGAGGAAATAGTAAAGTTGATTGGTGTTGTGAGTATAAAAGTAAAGTAGGAGAGAGAATTAGTGGGTGGAATAGTAAAGATTTTTTGTCATTTTAGGAAAGGTGAAGCTTTTAACGGGACACCCGTTTTGGCAAAAGGTGAAGCTTCAAATGGGACGGAGGGAGTATATATTTGTATGTAAATATATGTATGTATGTATATCAACCTTATGTTTATGTATGCTCATATTGCAGTTGTAATGGCATATGCACTCATTAAGGGTATTTATGTATATTTATCTCTAAAAGTGGTTAAAAGTGAACTTAGTTTCTTTTGAAAATTAGAAAGGGACAGTCATTTTAAAACAGTTGAAATGTGCAAAAGTACCTCAAGTTGTTCTTCAGTAAATGAATCTTTCTGAACACTCCAAGTATCAGCATGAGTCCTCCGAAACTCTGCAATTGCTTTTGTAACAGTGGATTTCACAGGTGATGCCTCCCCAACGAAACGAGCCAACAAGGTAGCATGCTCAGGCAGCCAACTACAATACAATTGATGCGTATAGTTAACTACCAATACATCCCCGAAGGCGGAAATCACAATACTTCAAGAATCCCCCTTTCAAGAGAGTCAACATTAAAAAAAATATGTAACCAAAAAAGAGTTATAAACTCCTAAATTTGTTTGAGCCTGTAAATGTGTGTAACCACATCATAAACTTTATTACTAAAATTCCCTCCGTCCCAAATAAAATAGCTTGTCTTTCCCTTTTCAAATAAACAGTCTTGTTTCTAAGAAAGGTTATAATTTTAGCGGAAAAGGTACAAACTTGTAAAGCTACATCCTATAGAAAGTTTGTCGGTGGGTTGATTTCACTGCCAACCTCTGAGATTTGGTCAAATTCCTATTCCCCGCTTCCTCTGAGGTTTGGATATGTCATAATGCCCACTCTTATAATGGAGCTTAAACAATGTGAATAAAAGGGAGCCAACTAAATTAAATCCAACCATGCGGGAAGGGGGGGGGGTGATGAATTTTGGCCAACCTCATGGGTGAGTGGTGAAATTAAGAAAGTTTAACATGTCGAGAGGGATAACAATTTTGGGACGGGAATTATCATTTTGAATCAAAATCTGGAATAATTTCTTTCCTACAGTTTCTGATAAAAGACCAGCTTTCTTCGGTTATGACCATAAAGGCATAAACATACCTTGGCATATCATAAGGAACTGATAAGACACAAGCTGCCAGAGCAAGTACAGGACCATGAATAGAAGCTATTGACTGACCAGCACTTGAGCTTCTGCAGTTCAAAGTAAGGGAACTCAGTTTAGAGGGAAAAAATATTTGCAGAAAAGGAAAAAAGAAAAACAAACCGAAAGATCCAAACTAATTCAACAATATAATTTACTGTGTCCCTGATTTCACAAATTTGCTTCAGAACAGCTAAACAAACAAAGTGAAAGTGTGAAATGTAGAGGGAATACTTGTTCTCACACCTAGGAAAACAATAGAAAGGATAGCAACCTCGAGAAGAAAACAAGTATGAAAGTGAAAGTAACACTCGTTCGTCTTTGAAATTATTAATCATCATATGACAAGTGCACCTTCCCGACCACAAGATTTCTAGTTTAAACACTAGACTGCAATTAATAAATCATAAATGTGCCCTATTGAATTTAAGCCCGGTAGAGCACCTTCACAACTTACTTTCAATGACATTAGCTTTATATCCATACAAATTTATTCATTTAACAATCATTTTCGTTTATTTTTGTTCAAAATTGAGCAAATTAGGGTAATGATGGTGCTCGTCTCTCAGAAATCATAAGATGGGTATCCAAACAATGTGAAATGTATGCAATGGAGTGTCTCCTTTGAATTATCAACATCAATGTTACTAAATCAGTAAATGACCTTGGCTTTCTCCTCTTCTGTAAACTATTTGCCTCCCTGTAAGCTCTTTCTTGGAAGTCTTTGGATAGTTCTCCGTCATCGCCCTTCATTAGGCCTGCTAAAACTGCTGCAGCATGTTCTCTTACCTGAATCAAACAAACCAGCCCAGTTTTAAGTGACCAAATATCAATCATGGCTCATGGTTAAGATCCAAGTGAAAAGATGTATAATCATGAAAGGATATACAATCATAAGACGGGTATGTATGAGCATACAAGGTTAAAGAATTCCTAATATGGAAACAGAAGGGTTGTAAGCTCTTGCACAAATTACGAAACTCACTAAATATGGGAAGTAGGAAATTATATCTCATCAATAAAGCTGTACAATTAATGGGTGGGTAAAAAACTTGAGGAAAACTTAAATGAATCATCTCATGCTTGAAGAAGCCCGAGATTCAAAACAAGTCCAAAATAACAATGATTCCACTCTGTTTCACCAAGAATGTATCCCTATGAAATAGAAGTTGGGCAGATGCAGCACCAACACATTAATGCTACTCAAGCTTCGAGTGTCAACACTGATGTGGTTAAATTTCTCAACTAGGTTAACCCAGTACATCACATAAATCTTTCTTCACAAGAGTGTGTTGCACAAGTTTGATACTACTCATACTTTTTTTGTATTTTTCCATATCCCAGCACTTCAAAACTTCTCTAGGAAGTTAGGAAATTTGCTTTTTCTAGTAATGGAGTTTTACTGACACCCCATGACCGAGAATTACTACTCTAGAGTAGAGAACCTTGACACATTGTTGGAGTAACCAGGCTAGCTGCAGAGCCAGAACGTGAAAGTTGAAAATGCCAATAAACTGATGAGGATTCTCGGATGTAAAATCATTAGCAGGATTAGAGCATTTAAAAGAATAAATTAGTGTGAAGAAAATCCAGAGATAGAATTGGAAATCACACTGACAGGAGTTAACAGGATCTCAGAAGAAGACGTCAGATTATTTCATGACGCAACGATGAGTCAAATCATAAAACTTCTCAAGTAAATACTTGGAAACCAGAAACTTACCTCTACTTGGTTGTCTGTAAGTAGCTTCTCAACTGTTTTCCAGATTTTTTGTTTCTCTATAATGGAGAGGTTGAACGTGTGCCTGTTATGAACAAGGTAAGCTTAAATAAAATTATTAACAAATTCATCTGTTAAAAAAATTAATTAAGTGACCAAACTTGCAACCCTAAGAGTTGAGGGTTTTTTTTTTCTTTTTTTGCATTTTTCTTTATATGTGTGTGTGTGTTTTTGTGTGTGCGCATACATATATAAATAAAACATTACAAGATAAAGCTGAAAATATGACACTTTTTCCACACACACGCACACATATATAAACAAAATCATCACAAGATAAAGCTGAAAATTGTATTGCCTTATGTAAGAAGGTTGACGAATAAGTGGAACATTAGGAAGATGCATACCTATACATAAAGCTTCGCAGAAATGTGAGGGTTGCAGACCTAGTCCGCCAGTTAGAGTCATTGGCTGAAGAAAGGACAAATGATACTACTTTTTGGAGATGAGGTTCCGGGAAAATCCTCCATTTCAGCAACTCAAATGATGCCTTAGCCAGCGTAGACAAATCCTTGTGTGATGTTTCCTTCAAGAGAAAAATATATACATTCATAAATACTAGGTGAAGTACCTAAAATATGGCATCATAATGCAAACAAACTAGAAAACAATATCTCAGAGTTTCTGCATTAAGTTTGACAGGAGGAACAAAAGGAAAAAAAAAACTTGCCGGGAAGTCCAGGATTCCTTTTTTCCGTGTCGCTTTTTTGCTTTATTTTAATCTAAACCCATAAGGTTTTAAGCCAAAATTTCAGCGTTCTTTTGAAATACGAAAAAAAGTAAATGCAATGAGAGGTTGAAAGACTAATACAGAAGACATTAAACTTCATGATTGTTACTTCAAAAAGGAAGAATCCTTCATGGTTCACAGTTTACCTAATACTCCCTCTGTCCAAAAAGACAGTCCCATTTGGAAAGTCAATGTTTCTATATATGATGTTTTACTTGCTTGTACCTCTTTAAAATTACACAAAGAACTCTAGGAGAACCTGGGCATACATCAGGGAGAAGCCACATTAAAGCAAAGGCGGTTAACTGACACCCTTTGATTTTAAAATAACGACACCTTAGAACCTTTAAATATATATATAATAATTAAAACAAAATCTGCATGAAACGATAATTATAAGAATTTCGACCCTATTTGTTGTAGAAAGAAATTGCACCCTACAGTACTACTGACTCCCCATCTGAATCAAATTCAGATACTACCTCATAGTTTTCTACCCCCTAAATTCTTGGCCCCGTTTCAACAAAATCCTGGCTGCCAAACATCAAGTACGGCAGCAGAATCAAGAGTAGTTTATTTACTCACCTGTAAGGAGACTACAGGGTACAGAAGGCCCACAATAACATCCAGCAAAAATGAAGATCTTCCAGACTTCAGCGACGAGATAATAAAATGGAATAACTACACATCCAAAAGAGAGTAGATCATTAGTGTTACATAAAAACATGGGAAGCTCATTATGAAACAAATCAAATTAAGTACCGTTTCCATCCACTGAACTTCATCCTGAGAGTTTCCATCAGTTACCCCAGAGACGGTACTTGTATCTGAATGCTTCTCCACATTGTCAGAATAATTAGCATTCTGTATTGTCGTCACAAGTTCAGATGCTCGTTCAGTCAAAACTTTATCCCAATTTCTGGCTTCAAATTCCCCATTCATCACAATATCCCCCTCTTCTTGTAAATGATTATGATTGAATGATACATGAAGCCGAATGTTTGAGCACAACACAGATAGGGTAACACCAATTGATTCTCTCACCTGTAGAGACAAGAGAGGCAAAAGAGTTTCTCAGGGGTTATTGTGGTCAATGATTAAGTGAATAGGGGAACACATTTTCTTTTCTGCAAACAGCAAACTATGTGCTTGCTATGTACAATGTGCTTAAGGTGGATAAATGATAAATCACCAAAAACCGAAGAAACTTGACCTGCGAAATATAAGAAACTTTATAAAGGTTCCTGTCAAAGTATAAACTTCCTCAATTTTCATATACTCCCTCTGTTCTACTACAACCTACGCACTTACTATTTGCACGGAAATTAAGAGAATGTGTTAGTGGAGTTGAGTTGAGTATGAAAAGTGAGGTATGAGAGAGAAAGTAGGGTAGAGAATAATAATTGAATTGGTGTTGTGAGTATGGCATGTGGGTCCCATTAATATAAAAATAATAAAATATTTCCATTTAAGGAAGTGTGTAGTTTGTAGTGGGACGCCCTATGAGGAAAGTGTGTAGTTTGTATGGGACGGAGGGAGTATATCCCTTTATATAGCATTAAAAGAATCAGCAAGAAGAGCATCTAATAAGAGTAATGCAAAAGGTGAGGATAACAGAAACTTGTAAGAACTTCAAGAATGTTTGAAACAGTTAAGACACTTCCATACATATTTAGCGTATATATCGAAGCACCAAAAATGCATGAAAATGGAGTTTTATTGAGAAATATCAAGCATAA
Organism: Adenophora triphylla var. japonica; assembly: GCA_022495995.1. Classification (NCBI taxonomy): domain Eukaryota; kingdom Viridiplantae; phylum Streptophyta; class Magnoliopsida; order Asterales; family Campanulaceae; genus Adenophora; species Adenophora triphylla. The sequence continues at coordinate 1,171,163 of JAFEMH010000071.1, forward strand.
ATGACAGCTAAGAAAAAGACTTAAAGGAGGGGGGTGCCAAGATACTTTAGCATACTTGTGAAGTGACTGGGATGTTAAAGAAAAGGACAAACTACATGCTCAAGTCACACAACTGATCATCTATAAAACAACTACTTGCATAGACATACAACGATTAGGGAAATGCTTACTTGGGCGGAAGAATGACTCATATCGCCCAGCAATTCCTCCAATAGTTTATAATGAAGACGAATTTCATCCACGGGCATTCTCGGAGGAGAAATCTCGATGAAAGCTGCTGAAAGAATAGCATAGCGCTTAGCAATTACAGTGGTTGCTACCACTTGAGGTAAAGGGGCTATCAAACAAGTCAGTATCCTTTGCCTCAGAAGAGGAATCCGTGCCCCATTTTTACCCTTCCCAGTAACTGCATAGCGTATACAAGCAGCCCACTCAGGAATAGATTCTACAGATGATGCAAGAAGGATATTCTGCAATTGCACCATCATCCAGTTGTCCCAGGCCTCTGAGAGACCAGTGACATCAGAGTGCAGTACTCCAGCAAAAGCCTCAGCCGCAACACACTGCTTAGACCTCTCCTCGGCACTTACAAACTCCTCTAGTGCACTCTTTAGTGACATTAAAACAGGCATGCCACATTCTTGAACTAAACGCTTGAAAATACGAGCAAAACTTGAGTAAAAAGTATCAGTTCCTAACAAGGAAATCCAACTAGGTGTACGAGGCCATGAAGAAGAAAAATCAAAATAGAACCGGGTGATTGATTTGTCCGCCAAACTTTGAAATGAAGAATTTCCATGACCTCCTCGAGAGGAGCTTTCATTATCAGAGACAATATGGACATTGGAAAGGCTGTTCAAAGTCTCGCTGAAAAACCCATCTTCCTGAAAAATATGACTCAAAGCATCTTCAAGGGAGGATTTGGCAGATCCTTGTATATCCTCTGAAATAATAGCCTGTTCCTTGATTGATAATTTATATGGTGATTCTTTCAACAGAATATTTAGAGCAGAGATTGCTAGTATCCTTGTCTGTGGAAGTTGACTTTTCAAATTCTTCAAGAAATGACCTGAAAAAGACAAAACACGTGTTCACATATCATTAAGACGACAATTTTTTATCAGTTTTAAAATATTGCCACAAGTTATTGCAAGAATAATAAAGCGGAAAATTTCGAAGAGGAATCTGAGATGTAGTCTCTGAAAACCTAATCTTCAGCCTTAATTATGATTCAAATACACATTCACTAAGACTAACCAGCAGTTTCACTAAGGATCTTTGTAGATGAATTCGGATCATTTCTAGAAGCCATCGCCAACAACAGCAGAACTCGGTTAGCCATTAAATTATACCTGACAATAACAACAGGTGACTTGAGCTCAAAATCTATGAACATATAGTTTCTAATTGCATCAAATGAACTTGTATGTGAATCAGAAGTAACTAGAAAGTACTGGAGCTCACGAATATTATCAAAAGAGGTAGTAAATGTCTATCCAGCTAGCATGGGTAATCAACTAACCAAGAAAGTAAAACCCTTAAACAGCTATGCATGTATACAAGTATCAATATTTTTAAAGGAAAGTTCTTACCGCCAATGCAAGTTCGAAGAGTCAAAGCTCATAGAACCTATTTCAGAAACCAAAGCCGCATAATCTGTCCCATTTGAATGGTTCTCAGGCTTCCGAAAAATACTTTTAGCGACTCCCGCGAAGTATATGTTGTATTTGACAAACAGCTATTGAGATTTGAGAAAATTGTGAGCACTCAAAAGGAAGAAGCATACATTAAATATGACCTCTGAATCATCTTACGAGAAAATTACCTCATTAATTGCTTTCTGAGCTTTCAATGATTCATGATGAGAGCTTCATGAAGAGACAAAAAAAAAAGTAAGATACAAAGAGGCGCATGCACCATAAAGAATCCAAGCCAAAAAATGCAATAGTCATGAATAGCGTTGAAAATGTTACCTTGAAAGAATTCCAAGAAGAAATGAAGAGAACGCTTTCTGATCCTGGATTGCAAAATGGTGAAAGAGGTATCAGGTTAAGTCACTACAAAAAAAAATCTTTATTAATTTGACAATGAGGAATACCGTCGTCAGATGTTTGAGAACAGCCTGCGTTCCAAGAACCGCACATGAACCTAGGACTGTATATTCTGGTGAGTTCGGATTCCTCAAGTTGTCAGATAGAGTGAGCACACACTTCGATATCATTGATGGCCACCTTTTGATCATTTTCAACAGAGATTTCCCTGCAAGTCTGGAAGCAAATTTGATAAAACATAAGTACATTTCTCATTCATAATCTTCAGTCTCCTCTTCATTCCATCATCAACATCTAGTTGAGACATACATTATAATGATAGTACTGTTATTACTACTATTCTGTTGCTGTTACTATTACGCAATGAAGCCAGAATTTTTTGCAAAGGGTACCAATATTGCTTAGAGAATAAGAGTTACACTTGTTATATACTCATATATGGGGTCAAAATGATACAACAACAACAGCATTACCCCATTGCCGCAAAGGCTCCCACCTAAGGTGGGGTAAGGGGGGTCGGATGTACACAACCTTGCCCCTGAATTAAAGCACCGAGAGGTTGTTTTCGGATGACCCTTGATGAAAATTGCGTCGAAAATTGCATGAACTGACTGTTGCTTCATAACAAAGAAGCGCAGACAGTTTAGCGAGTCATTTTGTTTATTCCATCATATTCCCAAGCCAAAAAAAAAAAAGTGAGTCTTTGGCTCCATTGGAAATGATGGAAGATGGGGTCAAAATGATTTGATAAATTATAGTATTACTGAACAGCTTACGATGTTGCATTTTCCTTCATCAATGGGTAGAAAATAGCCAGAAAGTCTAGTACATACTTTCTGGCATGCATTCACGTCATTCACCAAGCATACTTGAGAATGCATTAGAGTGTATCAGAAAGTTTTTAAGATGGCAAGAATCTAAGGAGTAGAAAATATTTTTAAGATAGCAGGAATCTAAGGAGTAGAAAACTCACGCGCGAACAGTTTCGTATCTGTGCAAGGAGAGGTTAAGAAGATCATCCATCAAGAGACAAAGATGGTCAGATGGAGATATATTCCCACTCGTACGGGATAGATGATAGGATGACTGTGACGATCTCCATGTGCTATGCATGTATGCTTTGTCAATGAGTGCCCACCTTGGCCTGGTACAGGAAAGTAAAATGAGAACTTGGAGGCCATGAATCAAGAGTATCACTCAACAGGGCAAAAAAGGAGTCCCGAAGACTGCTTACCTTTTCTTCCCTTTGGAGTGAGACGACACAATAAAGTTTACTGGAGGCTCTATGATCGCAGCAGATTCCAATTTCCATGCCTGCCTGTGGTTAGACCACTCATCATATTCTGAACTCCCTGTACATGACGCAAGGAAGTGCAAAATTATAAGCTAGTAGTAAGATGATGTAAAATGTAAACAAGTAGTATGAAAATGTAAAAACAGTAAAATAAAAATAAAAGCATAAGATGTGGAGCCCATTACCATAGTTCCCCAAAGCATCCATAATACGGATGATGAGTAGTAACAGAATGCTATCATCTGATTTCTCCTTCAACAAGTGTCTGTCATTGAGCAAATACTTGTGTTATCAGTAAAAGCGCAGCCAACTAAAAATCTAGAGTAAAGATCAAAATGACACAATGAGAACCGACTGCCAATACACACTAAGAAAGAGGAATTACTTGCAGGCCGTATGGATGACATCAGCAGCTTTTTCACGTAGGCTGGAGGTACCAACACGTGAACCTGTTGCTCCAGCGATTATGAAAGCTGTGGTACCAGGATTTTCAACCATCCCGCTTCTAAAGGACGGCATGAAATCAGGCAAACACGATAAAACACCTTGTAACGAAGAATCAACGCGCAAAAGTGTAACTTTCAAGTGTTCTTTCTCATTTCCTGCCAACAGAAATTATGCAAGAGTCATGATTTGCAATATAACTTGTGAAACCAAAGGATTCTACACAAATTACATGAGAAAGAAAATAGTCCATTGTAAAAGAGAGCTTTTCAGAAGAAAACAATTATTTTTATATTCAGCTTGAGAGGCCTATAATCACTTTTTCCCTCAAACTTAGCTGAGCCTTTCATATCTAGAACTCTTTTGTATTACCTACTAAAACAATGAATTTCCATTTACACAGAAGCTGTCCGTCACTATGCTGCTTTCCTAAGAACTAATCTGAAATTTCAATTACCATGTTGCTGGCTCATCAGTGACTGACGTCTATTTGGTCATAATGATTCACATCATACAAGAAAGTGTTGAAGCCATATTGAGTTTTTCTCATATCAAAACATAATATCCAAATTATTTGTATTTTATTATAGATGAAGTTTTTTATTGGACAAACAAAGGAGAGGTGCTCCCCCATTCCATTCCTAACTATTTCCGTAACCAGTAGAAAGCAAATCAATTATACAATGGGGTAAAAAGTAAATTGTTGATGAAAGATCCAAAAAATTCACTAAAGAGAACATATTCAATGTCTTAGGTAGATATCAGTCCAGCACAGACAAAATACATATTTCCTTCAAAAAGAACAGATATTGTAACTGAGAGATGTTAATATTAAATTACAGATGATCTTACCTGGATCAGAATGAATTTTATCTTGGCATATTCTCAGAAGATCTGCTAAGGCTGACTCCAGATGCAGGTTTAAGAGTTCATTGGCAAATTGAATTTCTTCATTACTTGGGACATGCCATTTGGGTCCCAATAATGTTTCTTCAACCGAAAAATCTTTTGTACTTGCCCAGTCTTCTAAAGATGAAGCAGAAGAATGACGTGAAACAGATCTGAAGTCAGAAAGATGGTAGAATCAGAAATGGTAGAAGCAATTACAGACAACATTGCCTGCATCCTTAAATACATATATGACAAGTATGGACATTTAAGAGAAATGAAACATACTTGTACTGATCAACAGGATAATAGAGAACCAGACTTCCAAGAAGGGACCTAAGTACATGGTCACCAGCTCCATTAACCTACGAAATTAGAGAAGTTCCAAGAAATTATATCACTGCACCCAAGAAACGCTACAACTATAAACAGAAGAGCTCCAAGTTTAGCCAATGTAGCGACATAATGCACGATGGAGTGAAAAACAAAAACAAAGACCAAGCAAACAAAAACTTCATCATGGTAATTAATCAAAATAGCGACTGAAAATGAAAATGGCAAACTCTATGAGTCTAAAGCAATAACCCGAGATGAATTATATATTCACATTTCTTCGAAGAAATCTTCATCTATCCATTCTTTCTAATACTACTTCTTTTCTTATTAAAAAAATAAAAATAAAGTGCTAGTCAAGCAAACCAAATTAGATACCTTCCAAGAAGGAGATTCAAAGGCAGAAAATATCACTTCCTTGAATAGATCCTTGAACCGGAGAAGTGCAGGACCTCCATAACTTATTGCAACTGACAGAACTTTCAACTGATAATCAATTGACTTTTCAAGAGCTGGAGAAAGTGTGGGCTTTGCCTACAAAAAGTGTATAAAAACCCTTCATTACAGGAATGTAAGGTGAAACCGACATCAAATAATAGACAGCTTTACAAGAGAAAAACCTTTGTTGAAAGGGATTCATTAAAACTTCCGCTTCCTCCGAAGCCAGTAACAGGCGTTCCTTTCAAAGCAGATATAGCAGACAACAAAACTGGTTCAACAAGGTGAACTACTGCTGCTTCTGGATTTGTATGTATACAAGCACAGCATAGCAGTCCGACCTCTGCAATTGCTCCAGGCAGAATATTTGTCTTGACAAACTTGGAAACTTTCTTCAGGGCCTGTTGAATATTGATTAAACAAACTAGTGGTCATAGAGGAAACTTCAAGTGCTAAAGAAAAAAAACATCAACTGCTAGAATAGTTATATTTGGTGTTCCAAGACAAAGGCAAAACCTGGTTATACAGTGATCTCGAAAGTCTTCCGAACAAAATTTCCAACATGCAGAAGTAATTAGGGCCATCTTCAACCAGAAAAGTCCCTGAAGTTGCCGGTGAATGAGCATCTTCATTTCTGCAGCACCAATTTTCCAATTTCAAAGTTTAGAGCGCAGAAATCAAAGCCAATGTTAAAATGTAAGAATGCAAGTTTTACAAACAAATGAGATGATGATAACAGGATTTCAAAAATAAATTGGTATCTTAATGATAATGCTTACAGAACGCTACTAGGTTCCAGATGTTGGAGTAAACAAAATAAGCGGCATAAGAACTCATCAAGCCATTCAGAAAAACGAACTGCAGGCATGAATGACAATTCATCCGTGTTGTCATCCAGCGTAGCCATCTGCGAATACCTTTAATGTTTAGAGGAAACCTTCAATAGAACACTAATAAATTTTATCATTACAGCAAGTTCTAGTGATTACAGTAGAAAATATGGAGCCAATCAGTTGCATAGTTGCCAAAGTTTTGGGTGGATCATTCGCATCCATCCCAAGCAATGCATTAGTGAGTGAAATCATCAGAAGATCACTGTACATATCAGTGTCATAAATGTCATCTGTCTTCATTGGTGGAGCCGATAAGGACGTGAGAAACAGTGATCTCCCCAGAAAACGCTACTGATGTCACAGCTGTCTTCAACTGATGGGTTGCTGTCGTCTGACCAGATGATAAATGCAAAGATAAGTGAAGTGAAACAGTCAAGTGTAGGATGACGGAAAAGCACTAAATCTTTACAGGCATATCCTATCAGTCAATACACTGAGAATATGGCACCAAAATAGAATCAAGATTCTGGCTGTATTAGCATTATACTACTCACCGTTTCTAACGCCATATGGAACCGAGACACAAGAAACGGAAGTACCAAAGAAGGTTCCACATAAGATAAAAAGGAAGTTGCAGTGGCAACTGTTTCAGAAAGATTATCATTTTTGCTGTATTGACCACGATCAATCAACTTCAGTACAGCACTGACAAAAGATGCCCTTTCTGATTGTCCTAGAGAGAGTTCAACCTGTCGGTTGTTTTCAGGGGTCCTAAATAAAAAAATCCATAGTTAAAAGAAGATAAATATGTACAACTATGCCAATCAGCCACGCGGGTTTATTCTTACATTTGTTCATGTTGTAAGCGTTTCTGAAATGTAGATACCAAGTAAGATAAAAAACGCTCTAAAGAATAAGTCCAGCGACCGCCATTGGAGGGGTGGTAATATCTGCAACAATAGCAATGCAAAGTGATAAATATAAGTTATGACAACACAAATTAATAAGAAATGCAAGCATAAAATCTCAGAAAACAAACTGTTCTAAGAGGTTGACCAATTTCTCAAAGTGATCTTGCGCCGAACTACCAGGTTTTAGTAAATACACCTGCATCAACAATAATATCAGACACCAAAAAGCATAGCATTAAGAACTAACAGCTTGAATTATCATATACTGTTGTGAAGCTAAGTATAATCTTACAATCGATTTTGCAATGGCCTTTGTTGGAGTGTGTGTTCTATTGGAAAACAAAAACCTTGTGTTTCTAGGAACATCAACAGAGAAAGGGTTTGATCCACTCCCATTTGCTACAGGTACCTTGAAAAGCAGATGAAATATACAATGTATTACTTGAGATTATTATGCATAACAAATTACATGTAAGTTACAGGAAACCAAATGCTGATATTTCTTCAACTATTCCTTCAACTTGAGTTATGGTTTTCTTTTTCTTCAGCTACTTATCTTTTGAGGTCCTAGACCTTAAAATCTAAACCTTTTGTGAATAGCTTATTAGAGATTATTAAATTAAATTAATAAAACCTCTCCGTGGTAATCTAGTGGTCCCTTAAACCAGAAAACCTACTTTCTTGACCTGGTGAGAAAGGATTTGATTAAAAGCCTTGTCGTAATTTTTCACCACTCAAAGGATTGCAGGAGGCCAGGAGTTCAGCTACACACAGTTTTCCTTTTTTAATATACTCACTCCGTCCCACTTCAAGGTTCCTACTTTCCCTTTTGGTCCGTCCCACTTCAAGGTTCCCTTCCATAAATGGAAAGTTTTGAATATATTTATACCCTTATGATTTAATATATTTACAAAAAAAACCATTCATTATACCCTTATAAAGTTAACATATTTACAAAAAAACCATTCATTATACCCTTATAAAGTTAACATATTTACAAAAAAACCAATCATTAACTTACTATTCCTCCCACTCATTCTCTCTCCTATTAAATATTTTTAACTTTTACATTCTCTCTCCTCTAATCTTCTACCCATTTTCAATAAAATCAATCATTAACTACTATTCCCTACCCCACATTTAACATTTACATTATCTCTCTTGTATTCTAAACAAAACAAACAAAAAAAATTCTTAAAAAGCGTGAAACCCACACCAAGGAACCTTGGTGTGGGATGGAGGGAGTATTTTGCTTCTAAGCAAAAGTTATGTTGGTTAGAATAGTCAGCTACAACCAATCTTACATCAATAAGGTTTTCTCAGAACTACTACATGTGAACCCTGGAAGTTCTTAGTATCCACTACCCAGACAATACAAGTACCAGAATTGATTCTTAAAGTATACCTCAAACATATTCAAGTATCTGTTGAATAGCTCCGGTATGTAACATTCCCAGTCAATGAAGTTGTAGTTTTTTATGATACGAGCTGTAACAGCTGCCCATTGACTGTTCCAAAACTGACAATTCGGTATTGAATCCCACTGTAGCATACAACTTTTGATCCATTCACTGTCATGACAACAAAAAGTTATCAGGTTGATTCACTAATTCATGTCAAAACTCATAGAAAGTATCTAGAAAAGTGCTAATATTCCTTACTGCGAATAGAAGTCCTTGTTGTCCAAATTTGAAGGAAGAAATAGCCTTACAAACCCTGAACCTTCAAAAGACGAGTTGTGCCACGGATTTTCCAATAGAGATCTACAAGGGCATTTTATCAAATGTTAAATGAGCGAATGAGCAATCCCATTAAAACACATCAAGACATTTAGTCACTGATCATTGAGCTTTTTGAAAACTGTTTTATATTTCAGTAGACTATAAAAGAAACATTACGCGATTTTAATGGGTATTACAAAATAGGGACTAAATTCCACAAAGTGGTACCAGTTTAGGTCCCCACATCCAAATGTTGACGATTTAGGGCCTATATTGACAATTTTTTTTATCAAAACAGAGCTTTATACTTTATACATACAAAAGCCTTGTCATTTTGGAGCTCAACCATTTCCAAACAATTGCAAAATAGGGCCTAAAGTCCATCAAATAGGGCCTAAATCTTATCAATCTAGGGCTTAAAAGCCCTGATTTGTGCAACATTAGACACTTTAAGCCCTAAATCATCAAAATTAGGTTCAGAGGTCCTAAATTGGTATCGCTCCGTGGATTTAAGCCCTATTTTGTAATTTACCCTATTTTAATCAAAAAGGATCCAGAACATTTAAGCACACTTTTTCATTGCCATTATAGTATAACCAACTGCATCTGAATAGCTCAAATGAAATCATAAATCTTTAAATTTCATTAGTGTATGATGTATTAACCGATTATTACACAAAAAGACAAAGTCTCAAGTCATTTACCCAAATTCAGACCATATCTCTTTCGCAGCTCCTGGTGGGAAGAACCTCCGACAGGATCGGACAAGGGAAGTAACTGTCTCAAAATGTCGCTGCCTCACTCTCCATCCCTCAGGCCCCGTGTTCCTGAAACAGATACATTCATAAAGTATAGGGAATTTGCCCCATAAGTTCCTTTTGGAACAAATCACTTCCCACTAAGTTCCTCATTGTATTAAAATGACCAGGAAGTTCTTTTTACAAGTGAACTTCCAGTTTTGCCCTCAAGACAAGCTCATAAGGCAAAATCATAAGCAAATAACAAATTCTGAAGCGGATTTCACAAAATCAAAAACCAAAACCAAAATTAAATACTCGCAATTAGCTCAATCATTGCATAACAAACAATCATGAAAAAAAAATCAAAGTAATCAATCAACAAATAAGTATATTTCTAGGTCATCGGAGCAGTCAACTATGAAACAAATACACAGATCTCACAACATTCTCGATGCAAGATATAAAGAATAGTAGTATAATACAATATTTCGATGCAAGATATTGACGCAGTATTATAAAGAACATTATAATACAACATTTTTATGCAAGATTATTGATGCAAGATTTTAAGATATTGTATTATTTTTAAAATGATACAATATTTCTAATGCAAGATTACTCATGCATATAAAGAATGTAAATAGTATAATACAACATTTCGATGCGCATTATAAAGAATGCAAAAGAGTATAATACAAACATTTCATGCGCAAGATTATAAAGAACAAAATGCAGTATAATACAACAATTTCCGATGTATTATAAAGAACAAGTATTTCCGATGCAAGTATTATAAAGAATAGTAGTATAATACAACATTTCGATGTATTATAAAGAATGCAATATTTCGATGTAGTATTATAAAGAAATGCAGGTAGTATAATACAACATTTCGATGCAATTATTATAAGTAAACACAATAGTATAATACAATATTTCCGATGCAAAAGATATACAACATTTCTCGATGCAAGTATTATAAAGAACAATAGCATAATACAACATTTCGGCCATTTTCTCTCCATGTTCTTTTCAATTTCGATATGGAAGACCAGATGAATCTCTTTTCCTAGGATTGATTTTCGAGATAGAGGACCCGTCAATCTCGTTGACAACAGAAAGTTTGTCCATGGTCGAAATTGTTGATTATCATCGATTGTAGCTCGAAATTGTCTCGATCGCCTTGAAATCATCTCAATCGCCTCAATGAAATCAAGTTGAAACAATTGAAATTATCCGTTGAATTGATCGATTTGGATTTGGTTTGGGGGAAAGCAAAATTGATTTTGGGAAACAAGGTAAGGTTGCTAGGTTAAGACGCAGAGGCAAATGATAAAGCCCGGTAATGGGGCAATTTTTAACTCGGACAAAAATTTGGTCAGTCCATGGCGGAGGAACTTATGGGGAAGAGATTTGTAAAAAGTGAACTTACGTGGGTCACTAGCCTTTGGGAAACAAAAAAGGTTGCTAGGTTAAGACGCAGAGGCAAAATGA